>JARBER010169595.1:0-16140 GCA_030265075.1 Balanus glandula
TATATATATATACCGAGCTCAGAAGAGTTCGCAAGAAAAGCCAGATAATATCAATACCAAAGTCGCTACCGGAAGCCACTCAAAGCCTGGTCACTGGTCTCCCCGCCAACCTGCTTCTGCCAATGTTTGCAAATCGCTCAAACTTCTTGCAGCGCCGAGGACACGAAGGAATTCAGTTTGCACGGTTCCGGAACGAATCGCTGGCAACAGGACACTTGAGCCGGCGCGTCCGTTTGGCCTGGAAGCATCCCCCGGGAGCGGCGGCGTGCCGCTATTGGTGGAGCGCCCGGCCGCCGGCTCTGTAACCTCTCATGCACCCGAACCATGGAATGTCGGCTAGTGTATACCTCTGCTGACGGAGCACATCACTAGCTTATCGTGCGAACACGTTTCCCGAGCCAATCGAACGACTTCCAGAGAGTTATAAATACGCTTACCAACTATTACTAACTATCGGTGTATAGTGTCGTGTGCGTTTGCAGCGTTTTGCTGCGGGGCACCAGTATGTCGCCTTTGTGAGGATTGACAGATGGCAGAACAGTTGCACCCTGGTGAAGCCATAACAGGTTTGAAATATGAAATTGTAAGAGAGCACACATGTAGGTACACTGCACAGTGACTGCGTTCCAATGACGAGACAAATTTTAACAGTTTGAGTCGGTTTAACCATGTTTTTGGGTTTTATCCTATTACATATGAACAAAAGGTTGAATCGGACAGGTAGTTAGTTAAACCCGGCAGTCACTGCGTTATTTTATGTAACACGACTCACCAGTTGTATCAACGAAACAAATAGGACCATGACGCTGAATCAAACGGCAATCGATAGTCCCGGAAATTTGATTGACAAAAAATAAGTTTTATTGACCTGGAGGTCACAGGTGACCTTACAGGTCCGGTCAAAAGTGAAACTAGAGCTATCTAAGTTTATGGGTGATATTGTCAATCCAAAGCCTTCGATGGCGACGAGGATCACCCGGAGTGCTCTCCAAAGTATGACGCACCTGTAATGTTCCTGTAAACCTGTAACGCACCTGAGTATGAGCTAAATATGTTTTTGGCAAAAGGTAAAGGTCAGGTCACAAAAGGTCACTCAATATAAGGAAGTTATGCAAAACATGTTCAAAGGGAATTGTTCATCTATCAGATTTTTTTCAATTATACAGCGGTTGTGATGTAAAATGTGGAGAAAGGGATGTTGAAAACGATGGTGATCTGTATTTCTCTCGAAAACGTCAGGTAACTTAATCAATATTTTGGAACTATGATTTCACTTTTAGTTACAGCGAGCTTTAGAAGAAACCCAAGGCTGTATAAGAGACATGTCCGGCCTTGACGCATAACGTTTGCAAGTTGTCCCCAATGGCAGGAGCCAAGCAAAACAAAGTCTTTCTGCGTCATCAAAGTTGTCCGCCAATCAGCCGCTACACCAGCCTGGATACTTTTTGAAAATTAGAAACTTAATCACTTCAAAACATTTGAGTTTTGGGAAAAATGATCTAAGTATTTCAGAAAAATCAAGAACGGCCGCTGATAATGGCTATCTCAACTGAAACAATATTACAAAGGTGAACTATTCCCTTAAATAAGTTATTTTAAAGGTATAATTCAATAATCATCATTTGACCATTCAAACTCATTTAAATGAGGTTAAGGTCACGTTCGGGACAAGGTCATGTCAAATTTAAAAACAAGGTCAGGTCAAATTTAAAAATGCAAAATTGCAATGACAATTACATGTTTCTAGACGGGTTTTATCTCAGAAATAACGATGCTGCCATTTGTTTTTCTGATCTGGTCTATGAAAGCCTGAAAAGGCATTTTTAAAATGACGTCACCAATTACCATATTTATAGAGCAAAAGTCAGTAAAAATAGAGATATTCCTTTGAAATTTGGCTTGGGCATCGTCCATATGTAGTTACATGACATTTATTCCAGCTTTTTAAATATCTTTAAAAAAAATATTTAGCGGTCTTTTGAACAATCAGGTTTGTATATTTGTGGGGTCGAAAGCAAAAACTTTCACAAATCCGAGATAACTAAGCCAATCCCTTGACATTTTTGAATCTTCTCACGTTTTTGTATTATATGTTACTTAACATATGACATCTGAACTGTCTGCTTAACTTTAGACTGATTTTGGTGTCAAAATCGTGTGAAGTGGGGCAACTAAATTTGTTGCCTCATTTTGTGTTACGGAATAAAACAGGTTTTCCCAGGAAAGCGTAAAAATGATAATGGTGAATAAAATGACGGGTATACAAAGTATGGTGTTGATATCGGCATTGGTTCTTGAGATATCGTAAATATCAATAAGGGCTAAATAAACCATAGTACCATAGTACCATCCCGATCAGAACGCACCATAATACAAACAAAATGTTGTCCAATTAAATGATACAAATGTAAAATATATCCTCAATTGCATAAGTGGTTGCAAAGTTATTAGCTTCTGAAACGCGTCAATACGGGCGTGTCGGGTCAAATGTAAATATGTCTATCCAACAGGCATAGTGAGTTGGCGAATGCTGCTTCGCGCCCATTCAGTATAAAACAAATCTTGTATATTATACCATGTGTCTTTTTGGGGTTAAGTAATTGTCATGGGCGATTTAGGCACAAGTTTTCGGGAAATATCTTCAAACTCGGAAGAGGCATGTATTTCGGAAGCGACTTTGAGGATGTATCCCCAGGCTCTATTCTGAGTGGAAGTCATATACCTATTCTAATGAAAACCGGAAACTTTTTTCGTCTTTACCTTAGCCATATTTGGCCTTATATTAAACTGAAAAGTATCCAGAGTCGTAAGTAAACTCTTTATAAAAGGTGTGATTTTCGCAATAAAGTTATTGAAAAATAAGAGCGAAAAGGCTGACGTACAAGATTGTTGCTTTTTTGGAAGCAATCCCGGAAAAATAAATCAGCATGTTTGAAGCGTGGTGGGCTTCCGCGACATGTGGTACTGTTGTGAAAATAAACGTGAGCGCGGCGTCGTCCGGCGTCGGCTGCAGGCCGCTGCCGGGTCCCGGTTTCCGGCTCCGGCTCCGGCTCGGTGGCCGCTGGCTGGCGCGGTGTGATCATCAGCAAAACAGCGGCAGACGGACGCTGGCCACGGCGACGGAAAGACAAACAGCCGGCTGTTCCTCCCGTCACGTCACCAGGCCGGGCACGCCGGGCACGCCGGCCGCGCGCCGCTGATGCAGCCGGCGGAACGCCCGGCGCGCCACCGCAGCCACCGGGTACCACTGCACAGGCAGGCTAGGTCACCGGTCAGTTCACCGGCCAGTTCACCGGCCAGTTCACCGGCCAGTTCACCGGCCAGTTCACCGGCCAGTTCACCGGCCAGTTCCCGGCCAGTTCACCGGCCAGTTCCCGGCCAATTCACCGCTACATGCAGCCGGTGGAACCCCGGCGCCACCGCAGCCGCTGGGTACCACTGGACAGGCCGGCCAGTTCACCCGGAAGCTTCTCGGACATATTCCCGAAGTTATCATCAGTGATCTATGTACCTTATGCCACGCATCGGTCATCAGTGACGTAAGGTCGAATCAATTACCTGACCTCTCAGTGTAAGTCAACGGGATTATGCAAATGCTATACAAGATCAAATTATTTCTGGATCATATTAGCATACGCAGTCTTGATGACCTGACTGCAGTTGTTGTCCAGTGACCCTGCTGAGGTCATTCATTGACCCCTAAAGAGTCTGCCGAGGTCATTCGACGTCACTACACCGTTTCTCAATAAATATCGATAGAATGAAGATAGAGAAATAAGACCGGCACCGATATGTTTGCACTGTCGAGACACATCTCCAAATACGCTGCATGACTTCCTTGAGTCATCACTTGACCTTGACCTGAATACATTTTGTGTTGACCTAACCAAGTCAATACTTAATGGCTTGAAACGCTTGGACGAGACAACACGATATTAGCAATGTATTGCCTCATCCCTATTAAAGGGACATTGTCACTTTAACACTATATTTGAGTTGAGAAAGCCATATTAATGGTCGGGCTTCAAAATTAATCATAGTATCAGTAAGGCAACCACGACGATCAAGTACAAAACATATTCGAATTTATATTTCACATCTGTCACGAGAGAACACAAGATAGCAGTGTATTTGAAGAAGGGTTATGAGCCGATGACGCCGACACTTTCTCACGAGTCAAATTGTTTAAAAGTTAACCCTGGATATGGTTACGTGTTTCGTTTTGTAGATAGACGGTTGTGTGGTAAAGGCATGGCGGAATAGTTTGTTTTTATCTAAAACGCGATAATTGTATGTAATAATTACTGTCATATATCCCGTCACTAACACAAGATCCGACTAAAACTTAAAGTTGAATATCTTTAGGATAAGCACTTTTTCGAGAAAAAAAAGCTCACGAACATGTCCCGCGGACCTCGCCTAACATTTTGGCATAAAATTCAGTGTGATTCGATAAATTTAATAAAGGTGGTAATAAATAAAATAAATGTACCTTTAAGTAAAAAGAGGGTCGCGATTTGCATTTTACAAAAATAGTCTTTGAACCTTTGATGACCTACGGAGCCCACAATTTGTATTTGACTAACTCGCGCCGTGCCGGGGGGGGGGTTTAAACACCCACCCTCAGGTTTTTCGCAGATAGCGAAAAAATGGCGGCGCGCAGCGCCGCCGGGTTTTCGCCTACCTGTTGGTACATCAATTCCGCAAACTTTGAGCAAAACAAATATTTTAGGTCATCTCAGATCAGGTCACCAGACTAAGTCAAGTGACCTCACCTCCGAAAAAGTTTGAGATCGTGCCAAAGCCAGAGTTTCTTATTGATCAGTTTCATACTTAAAGGGTGTCATGAAGGCATAAGTACCTACAATTTGTGTATCTCGGAACTTTCATATCGGTGACCTAAGGTCAGGTCAATTTCGTGACCCCCATTATAAAATAAATAAATAAATAAATAAATACATACATAAATAAATAAAAATAAATAAATAAGCCAATGGGGAAATATTCAAATGCTTCCCTTCTCAAGGATATGCAAGATATAAGTTCAACTATTTCTATACCGTGTTATTTTAGAATATTTTTGATGATCCGAGTGTCAATTTTTGTGTGAGACCCCTATGGGGTCATTTGAGGTCATGAGAGGTCACCATCACTTATTTGGCAATAACTCACGATATAATCAAGATTAAGAAGTGAAACCGACGCCAATGTGTTTGTCTCGTCGAGACGCGTCTCCCAATATGAAACACGACCTACTTGGGTCACCACTTGACCTTGACCTGAGGTCAAATTTTCAAGTTGACCTTAAAAGGGCAACATCATTCGAAGCGCCTTTTCGAGACAAACACGATGGCGCAACGTTCATTCCGTTCACTTGATTAGGTAAAAAGTTATTAACGTAATACGTTTTTGCAAAAAAAACGGCATTTTTTACTTTTGCGACATGTGTAGCATAAACTATTGACCTGAGGTCAAATTTGAGGACATGTGGCAGACTCTAAATTTCAATAGCTATCGATTTGTTTAAATGCTTTTTGCTTCTAGCTAACACAGTTTCCGAGCTATATCGGAATTACTGGACCGATGTCGTAAGACTGGAAAATTTGACCTTTGATGACCTCTGGTGACCTCAATTTTGACCTGAGCGATTTTTGTCCTGAAATAGTTTCGAAACGATTTCTTCCGAGCTTTCCAACCGTGTCTTTGGTGTTAGCCTACGTGCTATACAGACTGAGTTAGAAAGGGGTGGGTGTTTTAACACCTCCCGGCACGAGGAAGGTGGCGCCGAGCACCGGCACGGCGCGGGTTAAGACCTGCGTTGACAGAATTTTCAAAAGCTTTCTAATGCTTTTTCCGTTTTTTCCTACATATCATTGTTCACGTAACATTTGGGGCTCCCGAATTCAAGTACTGAAACAAGCTTCCAATTGTGTTTATATTCCCTAGCTTTCATATTTCCCGATTTTTTGGGGGAAGGGGACAAATTGAAGACACAAAACGAAAAATATCACCTTCGCTGAACGCCGGTAACCTTATTATTGATCTCAGCTAAAACAAATGGTGAAATAGATTTGAAATTATTTGACAAGATTGAGATATCGGTCTTTGTCTACGTTCCATGGTAGCCGAGTTCGAAGGAGCGTCGAGGGGGTGTCGAGGGGGTGTCGAGGGGACGTCGAGGGGACGTCGAGGGGACGTCGAGGGGACGTCGAGGGAGCGTCGAGGGGATTGTCGAGGGGGTTATCGAGGGGGTTGTCGAGGGGACGTCGAGGGGACGTCGAGGGCGGGCAAGCCGCCATGGACGTCGTGATAAATCCCACAGTGAGTTGTTGGAGCTGTGGCTGCGGCCGTGCCACTAATGAGGTCGTCAGCCTCCGGACCAGGCCTGAAGCCGGGGCCGGGGGGGGGGGGGGGGGGCGGCAGTGTCCCTCTGCAAGGGCGGCCCGTTTGTTTAGATAGCGCGGACTGGTGCGGCGGCGGCTTGGACAGACCAGACTGTGTCGGACCGCCGCCCGCCGCCACCGCCGCCACCACCGCCACCGCCACCGCCGTCCACTGATGGTCGCACCAGACGACAGAGAAGTGACTCCCGTTGGCTCCTACTGCCCAGCCTACAGACTCGCTCATTGTTGTGGGTGCCGACACCATCACTCCTCTGTCTGCTTACAAGCCTGTCATGTCTGGCGTTTTTTTTAACTGGCATGCTTGATTGCATTGATGTTCAAAGGCGTTAAGAAACAAGGTGTACTGTAACTTAGGGTTGCTTTGTCCAGCCATGCCGTGCCACCGTTACGGTACTGGTTACGGGCGAGCGAAAAGCTCAATCATCCTTACGTGGTATTTGGGGAAAATCTGAGTTTTAAATCTGGTATATCGTTAACCTAGGTCCGGTCAATTTCGTGACCTCTCCATCAGAAGTCAAAATGAAAATAGTAAAATGCTTCCTTTTTCAAGGGTATGCACTATGCATGGTATTAGTCCATTTACTTCGGAACGTATTATAGGATATTATTGATGATCTAGGTGTAAGTTTCTTCCATGAAATCTGGTATATATGGTACATATGGGGTCAATTAAGGTCATACAAGGTCACCATCATTTTATCTCTAATTACTCTAGACATAATCAAGATAGAGAACTTAAACCGACACCAGTGTGTTTGTTTCGTTGAGACAAGTCTCCCATTATGCAACTTACCTACTTGGGTCAACACTTACCTACTTGGGTCAACACTTGACCTTGACCTGAGGTTAAACTTTAAGTTGACCTTACAAGGTAACCACGTAAAATGTACATGATTTAAAGCGGCTTGACGTGACAAACACAATGAAGTAAACCGTATTCCGTTATCGGTATTATATTATAAGTTATTGTTGAAAAACTTTTTTTTGACAAAAAAAAACATTGTTGGCTTGTATGACCACTGAAGCCTAAAATATTGACCGGAGGCCAAATTTGAGGACATGTTGCAGATTGCAAATTCCAATGGCTATCGATTTGTGTTGCCGCTTGTTTCTAGCTAGCATAGTTTCCAAGCTATACGGCAATATATGGGGCGACGTCCTGAATCTGGAACATTTAAACTTTGGGGATCTCTGGTGACCTTAATATTGACCTGACCTAAGCAAGGGTGCAATACTTTCGAAGGACCTTGTAGTAAGCTATCTAACGCTGCTTTCCGCTTGTCGCTACGTAGTGTGATTTTCAAGATGTAGGGTGGGCGAAATCCACGTGTAATTTTCAGAGGCCCTCCAGGGCGCGTCCCACGGGGTGATATATTCTTGTTTTTGAAAAATCATCAGTCATGTTTTTAAACCTCAAATTTGTTATACATATTTGTCAAACACATTACCATCGCCTAAATTCCAGTTTTTAATGCATCAAATTTTTTAGAGATTGAAAATAAAGCAAAAACTAAAAATGTTGTATATGCATTTAAAAAAAACTCGGAAAATTTCGAAAATCATCGATTGCAGTTTGATAATCATCTAACTTTAATCAACAGAAAATAAATAATTTGATTTAGCTTGATTTTGCATGACTTGATCGATCGCAATTGATTTAGCGCGATCGCACAACTCATCTCAGTCAGCCTCAGCTAACGACATAGGACCGGATTTTTATCGTGGAATGTTGTATTCTTCCCTTTGAACTTCTGGATTTTGTTTTTCATTCAAGATTCCTCAGGGGACGTCTAACCAAGTCAAAGTCGCACGAAGTTCATCCACACACTCATGATCTGAAGCAGAGAATCAGGCAGATCCTGGCCACCATCACAGACGACATGGGCCGCAACGGCATGGCCAGAATGCAACTCAGGATGGAGCGTTGTGCGGAGTCGGGCGGTCGACACTTCGAGCATCCGATGTGAGATCACCGCTGTGGCCTGTCTAGAGTGGTCCCCCGAGCTTCGCAACTTCGGTTTTGTCAGACATTCCATGTTGTTTCATGTTTATTGCTTGTTGCTCATGTGTGTTCATTCCAGGACATAGAAGAACCAGCTGTTTGGTGCTCCAGCGTGACCTCAGTTCTCTGACCATCTCGTCAATCGCGAAAAGTTGGCTTTAACTTATGTGATGCAGAATTTCATCAGCTTTCCAATTACGGTAAATTTGAAAACCTGCGACTTAAACTATCAGAATTATTGCGAGTTTACGAGTGGATACATTTTCATGAAACACCCGGTATTTTTCAGACAACATGGGTAAAATTTATGTGTGCAGAGAATTAATAAAATATGCCGCATATAAACTCTAGTCATGTAACACTGAATTGATGACGCAGAACATCAGTCAAATAATCGTGTTAGCAGGAGAACCGAGGACATTACATGACACCTCATGGGCTAAGGTAACTGGTTCCAACAGCATAACTGTGTCGGAGGTTTATATTATTTAGTCAATTACAGGAGAGGAACAGACTTGAGCTAGCACAAGTCCAAGGAATACTCAGAGATGTAGATACAACGAAGAAACGAGCACTACAAAGGCACTGACTGCTGAAAGGCACTGGCTGGGTTAGTTTATACGGTGAAACCTGAGGGTTATATGAATGGAATACATACGAATCTAACTGTACTTTATCAGTAGTGTTTATACGATAGATAAACGCGCGGCTTCATTTGCATATCTGATGCCTGAAACTGCAAATTAGGGTAAACAGTGGAGAGAGTGACGACCAATGACCAGTGGCCACTGACAGTGGAACGAAAACGAACACATGTCGGGTAGTACACGCTAAAATTTCAAAATATATTTCGGTTCTCGGCCAGGTTTTCTACATCGAAGCATTTCACGAAATTAGTCCAAAAACAATTTAATATAAAAAAATTTAGATGATAGAAAAATAAATAGATTATCTAAGTAAAAATAAATCATGACCTTTCCCACAAACAGGAGTGAAAAAGACAAACTACTCCAAACACATTATATTGCAAATTCAAATTTAATACCGGGTGCCCACCCCCCCCCCCTAAAAAAACGCGCCGAGTTTTGAGGCTCACCAACTTTTTCAATACGACAAAAGGTTAAACAAATCATGACGTAATTAGCACACGCTTACAAATTGACCGTTTTTTGGGGGGACAAATTTCAAATTTGAACATGCACTCGTCGCAAAAGACGATCTTCAAAATAAAGTGTTCCTTCAGCCAAATGAATGAAGAACGTGCACCTAATCACGAAGCAAAAAAGATAATTATTCTGGTTGTTTTTTCTACCAACTTCGTGTTCAATAAGCAACAGTCACAATCAGAGGCACACCATCGAACTTCTGCCAGGACAATGTCTGCGGCAGCGCAAAGATCGCGAAAGCAGATTCCCAGTCTCCAAGGCAAGTTATATGCGATAAAAACCAGCCAACCCAGTAGATGAAGGAGGCAGGACCATCTGAACGAAAAAAGGTAAGTGATCGGCCTAGCACAGCGCCAAATGAAAAGGAAAAGGAGGAGTTAGTATGGTCGTATTCGCGTGACCTCAATTATGTCTATTAACCCGTGTGGAACGCTCTCTCGGAGGTTTGTGACAGGCGGGGAAGTTCACCTGAATTGCGGTGCTACGCTATGTCACAAGGGATAAGTCGAAGGAAGCGTTGATGGAGATCATTTACACCAGCATCCGATATTGGAAGTCGCTTTTTTGGCGGTTGTCAGTGCTGAAGGTGTTCCGATTATTCACGAGTAGAAATAAAAACGCCTAAAATCAGTTTTTGAAAGGATTAAGATATTGTCTTATAACATTTTAACTAAATGTCCGATTGATGAAAAACTTGTATTGTTTAACGGATATTATTGACTTCTATATGTGTACCGAGTACCATATGCCCATGTATTACCAATCTCAAATCGTAAGCCTCTAAACTCGTGTTTTTATTGGGGGGAGGGCACCCGATATCCTGCATTGTATTGCATATTGTATATTGCAAATTCATCAAATTGTGTGTACAAATATTCCTACCGAAAGATACTTCAAGTTTAAGTTGATAAGCGTTCCATTCTTTTAACGATCGGAACATACAAGCTGATTGGAAGTACTTGTGTTCGTCATCAGACTGCAGGTTTTTCTTGTGTCGTTTTTCCGAAAAAGAGTGGATAACATATTTCGAATCCTGTTTTGTTTTCATATGACCGACGATCCTTTACAGTTGACTGCCATTGAATAAACAAGGTAACCAACTCAGCAGTTTACATGGCGCGTGGGACGTGCCGCGTCAGGGTTGACAGGGTCCTTACGCGGCAGGGTCTGTTAACCCCGTCAGGGTTAACAGGGTCCTGACGCGTCAGGGTTAACAGGGTCCTGACGCCGCGTCAGGGTTAACAGGGTCCTGACGCCGCGTCAGGGTTAACGGGGTCCTGACGCGGCACGTCAGGGTTAACAGGGTCCTGACGCGGCACGTCCCACGCGTCATGCTGAGACGCTGACCCTCATCAGAAGCAAATATGCCAGTAACGTTACGTATTGAATGGGAATATCAGATTCAGACCAAGACCGTTTGTCAAATAGATATGAGATTCCAAAGGTATAAGCTTCTGAAGAGCGTGATGGTCGGGCCGGTCCTTTATATGTGACAACAATCCCATGCTCAGTGATGACGCGCTCGCGTTTCACCCTCGCTCGTACTATGTACTATTGTACTATATTGCATATAAATACGTAACTGAATTTATATCAATTGGTATGCAAGTCACCGTTCGCGCCGACCAAGGCCAGAGCAAAAGTGAGTGCAGGAAATAACTGCATGAAGTAAACATCTCCATAAGAAAGAAGCCGCGGTCATTTTTCGCCACATTGTGCTCCACATTCACTGAGTCACACCGTACTAAAGCTCAAAGTGTAAACAAACGCCCACGTCCCATGGGACCTCGTGGTAAAACAAAAACATTGTGCCGCCACTGGCGGTCTGCCAACGATAGCCACAGCCCACTTTTTACACCATCACAGCCGCCAGTGTAGCGGAAAAGTAAGCCCCTTCCGTGTGTACCGTCACTAGCAAAGGTTCTGTGCACACTGCACAGTCTCTCACACGAAAGGCTCCTAATCGGTGCTGTACATAGCGGAATTCAAAGTTACTAGTTTGAGCTCATCCGCGATATATCGAGGGTGAGCTCAATACCATTTGTTTTAATTATGCTGCATGCAGCACCGATTAGAGCGTAAGTTCAGAACTTTGGCCGATCAGAACTTTTGTTAGTGTCTTTACAAACCGAGCTCTGCGGCCTCGGCACCAGGCTATGTAACAATGTAATATGTACGCCACTGCCCCGGTGCGGCTGCCGCGGCGCCAAACGAGGAATGAGCACTGAACAGTGAACAATGCACTGACGACGAGCGCCGAACTATGAATAGGTCACAAACCGGGGCCGGATGTCAGGCCGACACTGCCAGATACTGGTCAGATAGCAGGCCGACACAGCCAGACACTGGTCAGATAACAGGCCGACACAACCAGACATTGGTCAGATGACAGGCCGACACAGCCAGATACTCGTCAGACGACAAGCCGACACATCCAGATACTCGTCAGATTCCAACCAGATACTGTCATATTTTAGCAAAATACTATCAGATTCCAGCTAGATATCGCCAAATTTCAGCCCGATACTGACAGATTCAAATCAGATGTTGCAAGATTGCATCCATTTGCCGTCAGATTCCAGCCAGATACTATCAAATTCCAGAAAGCTACTCCCAGATCGTAGCCAGACACCTGCCAGCTACAGCCAGATTCCAAACAGATACTGCCAGATTCGAGCCAGATAACCGAATAGCTCCCACATCCTTTGGGCGTGAGCAGAGAAAGATAACTTCGGCAGCCAGTTCGGTCGCTCCCTCCACGGTTGCGGCCCAAGTTGCGGCCAGCGTTTTTATCCAGGTGGCCACGGCTCTCGTGAGACACGACGACCCACTTCAGCAGCTGAGGACAGTTCACCCCACGGCCGACACACAGCAGTACCTGGCACACCGGCCTCAGCACAGCCGACTTCCTCCGTCCCCTAAATCTCCTCACCGCCGTCAGCCGGGCATATACACCGTCCTACACAGCCAGTGCAGAGGCCTGCCAGCCGCAGCCAGGGACGAGTCGGGCCGAGCGGCAGTGACAGAGTGAAAAACGCCCTCCCCCTTCCCCCCCCCCCCCTGCATAGCAACGCGTCGGTCGGCCCGCCAGAGGGGGGTGGGAGGAGAGGGTGGGGCAGAGGCCGGTTATTGACCTCACGCAGACCGCGTCACGGTGGTGACACGCACACCGCACGCCGCTGGGATTATTTGCTTTATTCGGGCTTGCTTCCTGTGTGGAGACTGGCGGATGACTGTTGGTTTCTATTTTAAGTTGTTGTTTGAAGTGTCGTAACGTTTTTTTGTACATTGTTGGGATAGAGCGTCTGACTTCAAAATAATAGTAAGAGAAAAGGTGGGATTATCGTTGATACATAAGGCAGGCTATGCAACTGTCGACCCAAACGTGGAGCCCCTGATAGCCTAACGTGTTCTAAGCCTGACTACAGTGAGAACAGTCACGATACGAAGGGCGGCAGCTAGTTCTCAGGAGATACGTCATAGTAGATATCTCATCTCCACAAAACGTCTAAAGATGTTTGATGCATTTTACGTAAATATTGACGTGGTTCATCGTACATTCGTACATGTGTGTTGTGTAATACAGTCTAGTCATTGCATAGGAGTACAACATTGTATCAACGAAAGATTGGACGCCACTGTCAACACATACGGAAAAGGAGGAAGAAAAAATAACGCGTCAAAAAATATCCCTGGCCTCAGGTACCTCTGCTGCTCAAAACTGAGGCGCAACTAGACTTGGCACCAGAGCGATCTCTCCTTGGCTTCTCCCAACCGAAATCCAGGCCAGCCTGACAAGAATATCGCCTCAAATATCTACCCAAACGATACCATTATCTTAACCCGCGCGGCGCTAGGGTGGGGGTGGGGGGGGGGGGGGGTGGGGGGTACATATTACCCATTCCCGGTTTTTTTCAATAAGTTAAAAACTATGCACGACATCGACATGAAACTTACTATACCTTATTGAGCATCAGTTTCACGTCTTTTGTGAAAATTTTAGATAAATTTATTTTGTGATTTTGTAGTTAATGACGTTTTAGAGACGTCATGTCATGTAATTTTTGGTGGAAAATCGATGAATGTTTGAAAAATCGTATAACATTGAGTTTAAAAGCAATTTCCAAAAAACGTCGAAACGTGGGAAAATATATTTTCGACAAGATGGTTATCTCCGATTTTCAATTTTCAGAGTTTTTGACCCCTAAAATTAAAAAGAAGATTTATTTCTTTAAAAAATAAATACCAAAATTTGTTTAGGTATTAACAAAAACGGAATATGTTTAAGAGTACTAAGTATTGAAAATGTCCAAACCAAATTTCAAAACAATATCTCTTTTTTGACTGATTTATGGTTCTCTGAGTGTGTGTAATTGTATGTACCCGATGACGTTATTTTGAAAATCACTTTTTGGGGGCTTTTTACCAGATTCGAACAAATAAATGCCAGTACTGTACTTGTCATACAAAAACAGTCCAGAAATGTATTTTATTATTAAATTTAGTCGATTTCAAAATTTGACCCAATTTGGTCGGGTTTTGACCTGAACTTCGCCCTTTGAGTCATTTTTGGAAGTCGGAATGTAACAATAAGTATTTGCATCGAATTATACGTGTCAAACAACCCACTACACATGTGCTGCGTGACTTCAATAGACATTCGTGAAAATCGTGACCTTGTGTGAACTGACCTTGACCTTGACCTTTGCTTAAAATTCCACTTTTGGTGAGTTCGATTATGACGCATTAACCATTAAAAGGTTTTTGGTTTACAAAACGAATTATCTAACGCTTGGAATAGAGATTATGGCCAATCAACTCGAGAAAATTGATTTTGCGCAACTTCGACCTTTGACCTGACCGTGACCTACCATTTGACCTCATATTTAAAATTTGTATGACATAGAGTAATCTCACTAAAAGTTTTCAGTCGCCGCCTTGCGCGTCCGGCTGCGGTCATCGGTTCGGAAGATATAAGGAGGGGAGGGGTAATATATACCCCCAGCGCCGCGCGTTCGGCTGGAAACCTCAGCGCCGCGCGGGTTGATCAATGTTTGCCAACGGGCAATCGGTTTTTCTAAACAACCTAGCCTAGCCATGCACCATGGGATTCGTTTATCTGGTGTAAATCCAAATGTTTATAAATAACATTTTTCAAATAGCGGAAACATCACAGGCGAAAACACGAACGATTGCACCAACAATGCATCGACATGTGACACCTCTGTTCCAGTGACTGGAAGCTTACCCTCGTTGTCTGAAACACTCCATTTTAAAGGCTATAGCAATAACCCGCGCGGCGCAGGTGTCCCCGGCCAAACGTGCGGTGCATGGGGGAGGGGTACCCCTCCGTCATCTTCCGAACCGTTGACCGCAGCAAGACGCAAAAGACGGCGATCGAAAGCTCTCAGATCAATCAATCAATCAATTTTATCCATCTCAGATCAAAGCCAGAGCTCGATTTTTTTTCTTCAATAAGGTCACATGCTGGGTCACGGCCAGGTCAAAGGTCAAAATCGAGTTTCTTGAGTTGATGGGTCATGCTTTCCATTCAAAGTCTTGGATTATGACTTAAATAATAATAAAAAAACTTAAAAGATATATCAGCCGTTTCTCACATTACTAAAAGTATTGGAGATAAAAGTAAAGGTCACAAAGTCAGGTCACAAGAGGTCACTATTTTCAAAATATCCACGAAATCCATGCGACACATGCTATTTTACATGAAGAATTTCATACAAGTACTCACTTTTACATTTTGACTTCCCCAAACAAAAAATTACGCTTAAGCGAGGTTCCGGTCAAAAACGGGTTACATAATGGGTCAAGCTTTGCATTTCATTCATGTCAATAAAAGCAGAAGTTTCTAAACTGTTTTTGCCTCAGAAATGCACTATTGGCATTTATTTGTTTCTATGTAATAAAAAAAGCCAAAAAAATGTTATTTTCAAAAAATGACGAAATCAGTGACATATACTAAGGGACTAAAACATAAATATTTCTTTGCAATTTGGTTTGGGTATAGTCCGCGTGTAATTCTCACAGTCTTTTCCTCCACATCTTAATCGTATTCATACATTTCTAGAAACAAGTTTATTTAATTTTTAGGGCTCAAAAACTCAACATTTTGAAAATCCGAAATAGCTATGCTGTAGAGACCGATATTTCCTAACTTGTGATGCTTTTGGATTACATATTGCTTTTACTAACGATTTTAAAGGTTTTCCACACATTTATTGTCTTCCCTAAAAATGGCATGCTATGACGTCCTTAAAGCGTCATTATCTCCAAAAGATTTGAATTCAAAAGATTCCAATTGATTTCATCGAAATTTTCGGAGAAGACGTAGAATTGATAAAGGATACGGTTAGGAAGCTCCATGTTGATCTTATCTTAAGATTTTTGAATAATGGACAAAATCCGGGAGGAGGTAAAATTTACCCCTGGGGATCAGTGGGCCTGTGATGACGCACCTGTTTGCCGCCGTACACAGCAGCTGGGGATCAGTGGGATGACGCACCTGTTTGCCGCCGTGCCAGAGCAGCTGGGGATCAGTGGGATGACGCAC
>JARBER010169706.1:0-16140 GCA_030265075.1 Balanus glandula
GCAAAATTATTGACGTTTCTTGAGTCCCATAAAAAACGAGATTTTTTTTTACTTGACCTGACCTGTGACGTCATCGGCGACCTCGAGGTCAACAAAAAATATTTTTTGTCGATAATATTTAGAGGGCTATTTATTGTTGTTTGAATCAGGTCGCTAGCTCTAATAGTTCCAGAGATACGAGGGGGGCAACATATTGCCCCCCTCCAGTGACTCGCGTTATAGAAAATACCCCAGTGACTGGCGGGTTAACTCAAAATAGCATCTGTTGTGATTGATGACGCCTGCCTAAATCCAATACAACTTGCCGATACCTGATGAACATTGTCAGCTCCATTGTCTAAGGCCTGAATTACTGAATCGTGTGACCAGTGTTAAAGAGAGGAAGAATAGCCGAAAGGGGAGGGGGGGGATTTCAAGGAAACAGGAATGGTTAAGAAGATAAAAAGAGGTAGTAGAATGAAATAGGGGGGGGGGGGTAGTCACAGAACTCTGTTAATTTGCAATGCCCTCTGTCGCCGGTATTTGTTACGCCGTGTTGACAATCCCCATGTCAAACATACATCGCTACTGTCGCTATCAATGAGATCTGCCGATTCGAGCCGAACAGATTCCGATTTGTATGAAGAAAAAATGTACTACACTGTGGCGTATTCGATTTATAAGTGACCAGCGTTATTGCATCGTATTCAACACAGCCAGCTAGAACTTTCGTCATTTCCCCGACACTTGTCGATAACACGTTGTCACGAACCTCGCGCCGGTATGATAAACCAGACTCTTTTCACCTTCCCGTGTATTTTGACATTGAGCTAACAGATAAGCGGTACCTCTCGAGCGACACGGCGCACCTCTCCGTCTCTCTCTGTCTCTGTGTGTGGCTGGCTACAAAGCTATATCACAATGCAAGCCAATCAGTGCTGTGCAAGGGGGAGGAGAAAGCAGAAAGTAAATGTGTCGGATAAGGAAGAAGGGAAGTCGAGAATTTAAAAATGCTCCACATTTCGTGGAGAACTTCTAGGCCAATAATCAGAGCACTTAAAAAGATGTTACCTGATTGGATAACAGTAGAGATACAACAACGGAATTGAATGCATCGTTCCAGGACACGATCTCTCTGTGTAACGGGATGTTCAAGTACCATCATAATATCTCAGTAAATACATTACCACTAAACATCTGAATAAATGTAGCCATTCATATCACATCACACGTAAAGTAAGCTAAACGCGACAAGGGAACACAAACGCAGTCCAATCACAGGCTGATTTCTCCGTGCCGCTCTGTTGACCTCGCTAGTGCTTTGAGATCCACTGGAGATTATCAAACAGCTAACAGAACAAAGGGCTTCGGAGCTCCACTAGGAACAGGACGCGGCTCCCAGACCTACTTGAAAGAGAAGACTCGAAGCCTGCTGCCTGCGGCTACAGCAGACGGGCGGGGTCGCGGCACACTGCACACCGCCCTCGGAGTCTCAGACATATCCCGACACGACGCTTCGCCCTCAAAACACGCTCATCACGGTACCGCGTCACCGCGCGCGGTCAGCTCACTCTGCCTCTTAGTCGAGGAGGCTGCTCCCGGCTCGCCATCGCATGTCGCCATCGCTCTGGCCATCGCCGCCTGGCCGGATGCAGCTAGCGTTTCCATTTACAGCGTAGCCGGACAGCAGGGTGACCGTCTATCACGGGACTGTCGGGAGCTGTCATATAGCAGACTTGAACGAGATTGCAGATAGGGCAGTTGGGTAGCTTTTGACGGATTGGACAGAGGTATGTTTGAGTAGAGAGCGAGAGTTGGGAGGGCGAGGAGTTGCGGAGGCCTGTTTAGAAGAGTTGTTGAAAGAGTTTAAAGGTTTGTTGTCCACTCCAATACAATTATAATTCGTGTATTAGTGAATGAAAAAGGAAGCAAACTTTTGATGCGTCCAGAATGCAGTGGCGGATCCGAAGAAAGGGCACTAGACCATGAGCCCTCTCTTGAGCCTCGCATGGCCGTGTGCCTGCCACGGGCACATTACGACGTGCATTACGACGTGCCCATTCGAGTCACTGGAGGCCCAGTTCTTGGTGGGCCTACTCCAGCATGCGCCATGCTGACATGCCGAAGCACGATATCTCCTTCACGGGACCCTTCTCGATCTGCTGAGGGTCTGTTTGTGGCAGGGCCCGCCATGTTTGAGCATGACCATCACCTTCTGATGGTTTACTGCTGCAGCCTGTATGCCCTCTGGATCCGCCACCGTTAGAATGTAGGTTTAATAGCAAACCCAGCGATGACGTCAAACTTTTCCACTTAGAATCATTTAATACAGTGTAATGGCACAGCCACCCTTCATCTATGACAGAACCTTCTGATAACGGATAGGTTGGAAGAAGTTAGGATGAACCAGGGAGCTAAGTTATGTCATTAGTCTCAATGGAAGCGAGGCTAAGGCTCTTTATTGGAGTTGAAACTCAATGGAACATAATAACAGGGCAGAGGCTTGCACTCATGCATCAGAATAAAGAGCTAGATGAATATTCTCAGAAAGGGTGTTCAAGTCCTGGACAGCTCTCGTAGACGGCCGCCCTGCCACCCGTCACGGTACCGACGCTACATCGACGTGGCAAGGCAATGAGATCACCCGGGTCCTGCAGCTCCCTGCTCCCACACGCACACACGCACACACGCACACCTGCGAGAGACGAGGGAGGGCGACACAGACCACAGCCCGCGTCCGACCACCGGACGCCACAACAGAACAAAATCCGCCGCCTCAGTCGGCACTTGAAACGTCACGCTAACCGCCGGTGACGTTACGCTAACCGCCGGTGACGTCACATGGTCCTCGGACGCCACCGCTTCCCGCACAATTTGTTATCCTAGAGCGGCCCACTGGGCCTGGGACGGACGCACAGATACGTCCATTAGTTACCGCTACCTCCGGTACGAGCGGCGCTACACTGCGCACACGCGACGATCGTGGCGCACTCTGGACTCTGCGAGCGAAGCGGCGCAGCTCGCGAAGCGCTGCCTCCCAGGAGAGAGCCACGCTTCGACGAGGCAGCGCGCTGCTGTCCTGGACGTGATCACTATCTCACATCGAAACATCTTGTGATCGGCAATGATGCTGTGAATTTCGCTTGGTGGGGGCAAGCTTTCCTGGAAAGCTGCACTTGTTTTCCCGCGCGTCAGGGCGCGCAGAGTTTAGAACTCGAGCCGGTAGGCGGCGCAGCTGGTTTCGTGGTCCTGTAGGTTGATGGTGCACCGACTGGCGGAAGGTGCCAGGTCGATCCGCAGGTCCTCCAGCTGCTGCTCGTTAGAGGCGAACCAGTGACCGAGCGTGTCCGTGTCATAGGTTGGTATGATGGTGACCTCTGTGGAGAGAGACGTAGTGTCATAGGTTGGTATGATGGTGACCTCTGTGGAGAGAGACGTGCAGCGCTGGTAAGAATGCTGAATGTCGATATTGAGTGACAGAGGGAACCTGAGTTAAAGTAGTCAAGTGCTCGTCAATAATCGTTGTACTGAGCGATGACGAACGATGCGAGATTGAAAACCCATAGTTCTATTAATTGTAACAACCGATGACATTGAACATTACCTGAGACATATCTTGACATCTAGGTTATTATGGGTGATCCAACAAAAACCGTTCTCACGTTGAATTGCTGCACCACCGAGGATAACTTTACTGAGGATAACTTTAGTAAGGTTTTAGTATATAAGGTTCGCGATAAACTTTTACATGCAATGCTTGCAAGAAATGTTCCCCATAATTGTATGATACATTGTTAAGACATTATATTATTTTACAAATTTGACATTTAGTGGTAATAAGCAAGATAGGGATTTAATTCAACTACTAAAACTTCAGATTCATAAACATTAGGTGGCCATTGTGGCGTCAGATTCACCGCAAACGCCACGAAATATTTGCCCGGCTGTTCGCCGCCAATCCGACCCGCATGCCACACGCACATAGACAAAGCCAAGTCGGATAACCCGGCCACCGGTTAGTCCCGGCCGCCACATGTCTGGAGGCAGCCCGAAAGAGCGATGACGCTGAAGTCATCATCACCATTTCCGGTGATCCGCCAGATGGCAGCACATTACAGACGTCATTTAGCCAGTTGGGTATGCCGATATTATAAACTGAACAAATGGACTTAAGACGCATATTTTTTAAACGATAAATTTTCTATCATCAACTTGTTGTGAATTTAGTGCATGTTTCCATTACTATTAAATAGTGTTAATGTCGTCTAAATCAGTCTACCATGCTAAAACCTCTCTACCAAAACATCAGGAAGGTTATCCTCAGTAAGGTTATCCTCAGCAGCGCAAAAACACAACGATAAAAACGGCAAATGTCTTTGCAAAGCATGTTTAAGATTCGTTTACACACACTGACATTTCTCTTAACCGGCAATAGTTTGCCTGTCAGCTTATACCCAGTTTTGAAGAAGTACTAATAACATAAGGCCGCTTACAATGCATTCTATAAGTATTGATTGACAATTCAGTATTTGTTACAAAATAACAAATATAATAGTTCCATGCGCTTAGTTAAAGCGCAGTTTACAAATGCGTTTCTCGCGAGCAATCATTCCATTGCGTCCATCGCTCCAGCTGGGACTTACCCAAGTCTTTGTCCTCCCAGTGCTGTTTGGCCTCTAACAGAGCATTGAACACCTCCCGGCTCGGCTCGATGCTGCTGAACACGTAGTAGCGGGCGCGCACCCGATGGAAGAACTGCACGCCCGAGTAGAAGCTGTTGGCGTGGTGCGGCACGTACACCAGGTCCAGGTAGACGGGCGGCGGGCCGGCGAGCTTGCCGCCTCGCGGAGAGTCGCTAGCGCGCGCCCGGGACATAATGGCGCGCTTGGTGGGCGGCGGAGTGAGCACTCCACTGTGGTCCGGCGGCGGGACAGGCAGGGGCAGGCCGAGCGGCGGTCCCCAGCCAGGCACAGGCTCTTCGGGCTCGCCGTCCTGCAGGTTGACCGCTGGGGAAAGGGACTGAGGAGGGGAGCGTGGCTGGCGGAACTCCACTCCGGGCATGCCAAGCGTCTCGTCGCCATCCTGGAGCGCCTCGTGGAAGGAGCCAGTCATCACGTCGTGGAAAGACTCGTGCAGTGAGCTTGTCATGGGGTCGAGCGCGCGGGCGCGGCGCAACGGGTCGCCTCCCTCCGCGCCGGCAGGCGCCGCCTCGAGGGAGGACGGTGCTCGCGGAGAGGACGGCTCGCGCGTGCTCGAGCTGCCGGACGCCTCCTCGCGGATGTCGCTCAGTTCTGAGGAGGAGCGGCGGTCCTCTTCGCGCGGAGCGTGTATGTCTCGCCGCACGACCACTTCCTCGACGACTTCGCGTCGCTGCTCTGGCGGAGACGGACGATCGGCATCTGCTGGTTTCGGCTCATCCCCTGGTAGTTTGGCAGGTTCCTCCGGTGACCGGCGCCCAAACATTTTACTGAAGAAACCGCCGCCCGTTTTCTTCTCCGCCTTTGGTGATTCCCTGACGTCTTTGACTTCCGGTTCCTTCGGGTCTTTCGATTCCTTAGTATCCTTTGACTTGCGCCTGCCGAAGCCGAAGAGACCGCCGAAGGTGCTCCGGACGGATGAGTTGGCCTCTTCCAGAGTCTCCTCGGCGCTTTGGTACATTGACTCCGCCATGTCAGACGCCTCAGCAGCGGCTTGTTCTGCTCCTGCCTGCAGACCCCGTTCGGCCTCTGAAAGCCCTGAACTCACCCCTTGAACCATCGACTCTACGCCAGTCGCCACTGAGCCTGCAGTCTCCCTGGCAGCATCCTCGGCATCAAGCATGGCATCGCTCGCCTGCCGTCCCACCTGAGACAGCGTCTCAGTCGCAGTTCGCACAGATTCGTCGGCAGTCTTCGCTGCCTCTTGTGCCGCTTGGCTTAGTTGCTTGTCAGCCTGATGCGACATCTGACCGAGCTTCTCGATTCCAAGGTTAACAGTGTGCTCTGCTTCCTTGACGGCGCTGCTGAGCTGGTCGTCCGCTGTGGATAACGCCTCCGTGGCACCTTCCTGTAGATGACCGGCGGTCTCTTGAGCCTGCTGTGCTGCGTTGCGTCCCGTCTCAATCGCAGATGAGGTTACCTTTTGAGCCTGTTTTTCAGCATCAGCAACTGCTTTTGAGCTCGATTTGTCTATTGCCTCCCCTGTGGTTTTTACTTGTTGCAAAGCACCCTGAACTCCGGTGGTAAGTGTTTTGTCTACTAGATCAATTGTGCTTGCAGTTTCACTAACGCCTACTTGTACAGCCCCACCAATGTCCTGAGAAACAGTTTCCATCTCTTTCTTGGCATCTTGAACTTCTGAGGAAATTGCCTGGTCTGCTTCCTGAGCTTTTGTTTTGATTTGGCTCACTGCACCTCCCACGATACTGGTGGTCACTTCCCCAGCTGTTGTCATAGCTTCTTCAACTTGTGTTTTTGTTTCAATAGTTTCTTTGCTTACATCTTCGACAGCAGCTGAAAAAGATTCATCTACCTGCGATTTTAAGTCCTTGGCATCCTGTACAGTATCCTTGATGCAAGTTTCTGCATCTTCCATGCCTGCAGTAATAGCATCGGTAGCAGCCTTTTCTGCACTTGCTGATTTTTCTTTGATGGATGCAACACCACCAGTCACTGTTTGATCTATAGCTGTTGTGACTGCGTCAGCCTGGTCCCGGGCCTTTTGAGTCCCGGTTGCTAGAGCACTCTCGATGCTCGTCTTGGTAGTATGCATGCTCTCGGCTGTAGCATCCTCCAGTGACTTTGCGGTATCTGTAGTCGAAGACTGCATATTCTGAGCGCCGCTAGTCATAGTTTGTTGAGCTGCTTTTGAAACGGAGTCCAGGTAGCCTGTAGCCTGCGTCACTCCCGTTGCTAAACTTTCAGCAGTCGTCTTTTCTGCTGACTCAACACAGTCAGATGTTCTTTCAAAAGCACCTGACAAAGCTTCATTGGCAGCTGATGCAGTTTCTTGGGTATCATCACGGACTTTCTGCAGATTTTTCGTGATTACTTGTTCAGCCGACTCATCAGCAGACCGAACTTTCTCCTTGATAACTTCTGAGCCGCTGCTGATGTCTTCTTTAACACCTGTGGTGGCTGCCTCTACCATACCCTGGACCGCTTGAGCCTCACTTGCAATTGATCCAAAAAGAGAGCCAGACGTTTCTTCAGCCTGATTCTCTCTGTCTTTAGCTGCTGTCTTCAAAGCGTCTTTGGACATTTCTGCAGTCTTTTCTGCATCCCTTCTTGTGTCATCTATTTTTTCAGTGACTGTTGCATGGGCAGACTCAATTATTTCTTCTATCTCCTTCTTCGTCTCTTGATGTGCGTCTTCCACTGCCTTCTCAGCACCTGTCAGTGCCGAGGCGATGTTTGCCTTGGCAGATGACAAGGTGCTACTCAAGCTGTGTTCTGTTGCCTTTGATGCTGATTCGACATCCTCCCTAAACCTCTTAGTCTCATCGCTAATGACGTCCTTTGCAGTCTCGGTCAAGCCGTCAATAGTCTCACTAAGGTCTTTGAGTTCAACTCTTAAGGTCTCATCTGCTGATTTGGCCGTCGACAAAACCTGCTGTGTTACTTCTCGAGCTCCATCTTTCAGAAGGTCGTCCGCTTTTTTGGTGATTGTCTCTACCCGCTGCTTCAGATCTTTGGTGGAATCAAGAACGGTGCCTTTCACTGAGTCTGTCGCGGATGCTATCTTTGCCGTTGCCTGTCCCATTGACTGGTCGGCGCTAGAGAGAGCTGATGCACCTTTGTCTTCAACAGATGAAGCCACGTCACGTATGAGCTGTCTTCCTGCTTCTGCTTTGATATCTCCCTCATCTCTTACCTCTTGTACACCCGAAGCTAAAGAGCCTATGCCAGCTTGTATAGCTGTTTCTGTACTCTCTTTGCGTGCTGCCAGAGCTGCATCTGCGTCCGCTGCTTTCTCCTGAGCCGCTGAAGTCACTCGATCCACCATTTCTTCAGCAGTCTTTATGGCATCTGCTGTCTCCTCGGTCAAGTCCTTAGAAAGTTTCTGAACATGCTCTGCCTCTATCGCTTTTCGTAGGTCATCTGCAGACTTGTTAATTGCATCTTGAGCCTCTTTAACTTTTTCTTTCACATCCTTCCCGGTGTCTTCTATCGTTTTTCCTACGGACTTTTCAGCCTCATTCATCACCTGTATGGATCCTTCAACATCGTCAGCTGCTTGATCTTTTCCGTCGGTGGCTGCCGAGCTTGTCTTCCAGAAAGAGTCTCCAACACGTTCAGCGCCGGTGGAAGTGGTGTCTACAACGGCCGATGCCACAGTTGATACGGCCTCCAGCGCTTGGGAGGCCAGAGATTGGACTGAGTCTTCATCCTGTGGATGCTTTTGCTCAGTATGTGCGACGGTCGCACCAGAAGCCACTTCTGTGGGAATGGTTGTAGGTTTATCGGTGCTTTCATCACTAACCATTTGCTTATCTAACTGTTCAGCTGCAGCTGGGACAGCTTCAGCTGAGAGGATCTGGCCTGCGGTTTGTAAGACAGAGCCAATAGTGGAATGTATTGAAGCAAAGTTCCCGGAGCCGTCATTGATGTCCTTGTCAGAGACTTCCGTGGCAGATGTCGGGGCGATACGTTGCGGGGAATCTGAAAATTGTTCGTCCGATTTTGTGTCAGACGACTTGCTGGTGGTGGAACTAATTTCTCCCGTAGCTGTCTGTTCTTTTTCTGTCGTTGACTGTGTTTTGTCTGGTGAAGTCAGCCCTCCAGTGACATACCCGTGTACAGATGATACAGTCTCCTCGACTGTATGACCAGCATCTGTGGCAGCTTCTTTGACATCCTGGCGCAGTGATTGTAGCTGGCCCTGGAGCCCTGATGGTTTTTCCTCCGCTCGTTCACCAGACATTATCTCTTCGCTTGTCTGGAAAATGGACTCAGATTTGTCCATAAACCTGGCAGCTACGTCTGGGTCGTCTGTCGTTTTAGCTGAATCAGTTTTCGTAGTGTCTGCGGCTGGCTCATTCAGCAGGTCGTCTGCGCTTTCTGGTTTACTTCTCCCCGACATGAAATCTTCGATCTTGGCAGATGCTTCTGCTATATATTGGCTTACTGACGACACCGTATGAGCAGCACCTTCCTTTACACTGTCTGCAGATTCCTCCGCATCCTTTTCGATTTCTTTAACCTCCTGTTTGACTTCGTCTGAGACATCAGCGCTACTCTTCTTGGCAGCTTCCACAGCAGATTCTGCGGCCTCTTGTACGACTTCTGAACCTGCACTTAAAGTGGCCTTCACAGTTCCCATGATACCCGAGACCTTTGTTTCTACAGTCTTACTGGTTGTTGTTATTCCATTGCTAAAGCTGTCTGCGAGTTCATGGAGGTTAAGAGTAGAGCTGCATTCAGTGGTACCCTGAGGCACAGCTGCACTAGCCAGCATCTCACCCGCAGACGCCTGTCGGGCAATCTCCCTAGCTGCTTCAACTGGAGGCGTCGGTGCTGGTACTGACTGCGACCGTGAGGCTGCTGTGTGAGCGTCTGATGTAGGACTCTTCTCACTGGGAAGTGAGAATTGTGTCTTGGGTATGGTTGATGCCACCTTTTCCGCCTCAGGTTCAGCAGCCGCCTTAGTATCATGAACGACATGTTCCGGGTCACTGGCTGTAGATTCTTTGGGTGTCTTGGTTGTATCCTTTGATTGGTCTGTGGTCTTTTTGTTCTTCATGGGAGCCTCGGGCGACCGATCTGTACCATCTGTGTGGGTAGTCAGTCCAGTGCTCTCCGCCAAAGACGATACCGTGGCAGAAATCAGTGACACCGCTTTTTCGGCGTCTGATTCTACCGCGACCAAAGCGTCATGTGCCAGATAGCCCAGGTGGCTCACAGTGGATTCTTGCGTTGCTTCAGCTGTTGTTTTGGGCACAGCCGCATCCCCTCCTCCCAGTGAAGCAGCAGTTTTTGGCGGCTCAATTACTTCCGTCTGAGTAGTCAGACCTAGCCCGGTACCAGCGCTTTCGACCAGAGAATAAAGCGTTGTAGACATAGATGATGCTGCTTTTTCTGCTTGTTCCTCTGCAGATACAAGGGCGTCATGAATACCATGACTTACATGACTGGCTGAGGATTCTTCGGTAGGTTTTTCTGCATCTTTGCCGGAAGAGGTGGCAGTTGTACTAAGCAACTCAGTGGTAGAAGATTCATCCATGGTAGAAGCTTGAGTGTTTATGCCAAGTTCCGTACCGGCGCTCTCGGCCAGGGAAGACAATCTTGTTGAAATGGTCGAAACTACCTTCTCTGCTTCAGATTCCGCAGCTTCAAAGGCATCGTGAGCAAGATGACTTAGATGGTCGGCCGTCGATTCATGGGATGTTCTATCAGCTTCTTGTGAATCCGAAGCAGGAGCTTTGACAGTTGATGTTTTATCTAGTTCGGTCTGCAGACCTTGAGCAGCTGGTTTAGGAATGATAACATCCATAACTTCCATTTCATCAGGCTTCTCGACCTGATACTTTCCCTGCTTACCCCCACCGACATCTTGAGTGACTAATGCAGTTTCCGTAATTTTAATAACGCCAGGAGCGGCGACATCAGAAGCTTTTTTCGAAGTCCCATCTACACTATCGATTTTCGAACCTACAATCGTAGATTCCACTGAATCTCGTCGGGATGTCCCCTTTGACTCAATTTCCATTGCCGTATCAGTGACCTTTACAACCTGTGGCGTCTCCTCATCGTGTACTGGCTGAGCGACCCAGCCCATAACGCTGCCGTCAGCGCTGTCCACCACGTCCCGCGCCGCCCCCAGGCCCTCTCCTTGGTCTCGACGCTCGACTGATCGCGAGGCAGTCGGCGAGATGCTCTCCTCCACTGAGGCAACGCCCGCGACGGCACCGCTCGGTGCTGCGTCGGCTTGCTTGGCCGGGCCCGGGTCGGCGTCGCTGGGCGCAGAGGCAGCGTGCTCGTCGTGATGCAGGTCCTCGAAACGTTCAGCCACTCCAGGCACAAAGGCTGACAGGATTCCGCCGGCATCCATCAGTTCGTGAATCACCGCGCCGTCGCTGTCGCCGCACGACGAAGCGTTGCCGTTCATGGAGTCCTCGGTTTTCAGGAACTGAGAGCTGACCTCAGAGGGTTTGAAAGAGCGTGCGTCGATGTCATCCGTTTGTGCAGGACTAGCTTCGGTAGCTCGTTCCGGACCTTCCGACTCATGGTCTTTGGAAACTGAGACATCAGATATCACTGCTGCTTCAACAGATTTCAGAGAAGCTTCATATTCGCGTACACTGACTGGCATCTTCTCTGCTGGGGTCTCAGCTCCAGTCCAGCCCATTTCTCCTGACGTCTGATCCGTTGACTGTTCTCGAGCTGATCCTTTCTGTTCAACGTGTCTGGATTCATCTTTTACTACAATTGGTTGTGGTTCCGGTGGGCTTGTGTCCTTAGCTGGTGCTGAGCCATCGTCTGGTGCCGTTTTAACAAGATTGATATCGTCTACTGGTGCTGTAGCAGCCTTTTCATCAGATGTTGATGTGACAACCTTGCTATCATCGGAATGAGCTTCATCTTTGGTCGAAGCAGGTTTGGAAACTGATGTCGTTTTCTTTTCCGGTGAAGATTTTGCCGAATCAGCACAGACATCGATTTTGGCCTTGGCTTCATCGGTAAGCAAATCGTCGTCAGATAAGTCTGGAGAGTCGACAATCTTTCTGCGAGGTGATTTAGCAGTTGTGGCCGGGTAGGCAGCGATGTGCTTGCTTGTGGGATGAGTCTTTTCAGCCACCTCGGCTATCTGTTCATCAAGCCAGGAGACGTCCGTTTGTGATGCATCTTTAGGCGTATCGCTAATTGCAGCCTCAGCTGGAATACCCTTTTGCAGATTTTTTTCTGGAGATTTGGCGGAAATGTTTTTAGTCTCCGGTTCTCCCTTTTCTGTGTCCGTCATTGCCTTAGGAGCTTCAGCATGATGCTTGTCCTCTCCAGAGGGCTTGTCGACTAACCGCTTATCTAATGTGTCCCCAACAGATGAAGCGTCCTTAGAGGGTTTGTCGTCCTTGCCAGCGATGGGTCCGAGATCAGCAATTGTCTTGCATGTGATAGGTCCCTCGGCATCCATGGCATAGTCTGTACCGTCATCTTCTCCGATACAAACGTTTCCGTCCTTTATCTTGTCCGGTTTTACTTTCATAATCTTATCAACACTTGAACCAAGCTCTTCCAGCTTTGAGGTGAGGTCTTCTGATGGTTTGTGATGGATTTTGGCGGAAGGAACATCAGTGTGATGGGAAGGCGTCTCTTTTCTAGCGTCAGATTGTGTCGACATCATGTCTTCATACGTCCGTATTTGACCCAAAAGAGAGTCGAGGTCTTTTTCCACATGCTTGGCACTGGCCTTTGCTTCTACGGGCTTCTCATCCAGTTTTCCGGCTTCAGACGCCAAGGCCTCATAGCTCGAAGATTTTGCGATCAGACCAGCTCCTATCTGCAGAAGAGTATCTTCAATTTCCGCTTGCGCACTAGTAGGACTCAAGTTGCAATGGTCGAACTCAGGATGGGCGGAAAGTTTGTGTGGCAGTGACACGTCGTCTCCTCCACAGACCATTCTGTCATCTAAACTTGAAATTGTTTCTTTCACATCTTCCTGATCTGGCTTAGCTTTATCCTTTGCAAGTCTTTCGACCGTGGACTTCCCTTCAGTAGCAGTTTCACCGGTGTCTTCCGAACGGATGACAGAGTCCTTTGGTTTTGTAGAACTAACTATACCAGTGGCTATATCCTTTCCACTAAGTATCTGGGACATCAAGTCATCTTCGTCGACGTCGCGGCGCTCTGAAGTGGCTGTCACCGTGCTGACCGTTTCTGCTCGTACTGGTGGCTGAGCGTAGCTTCCATAGCTTTTCTGGACAGACATCACCTGGTCTTCAATACCAGCAATGGTATCTTTTATTGGTTTCTCTGCATAAGCTTCCGTAGTCGAAATCTGAGACACTAAGTCATCGATGCCTGCACTAGAACGTGCAGGAGATTCTGCCAACGTACTTACTAGGTCATCTCGTTTCGGAGGTTCAGCATAACTTGCGTGAGATGTCTGGACTGATACCACCTCCTCGTGAATTTCCTCGACATCTCCGAACGTCTTTTTTGAGTGGGTATCTTTCACCTTATCTTCCGTAACGCGTACAGAAATCGGTTTTAAGTCTTCCACAGTAATTCCGGCTGTGTTCCGCATAAGTGAAGATGTTTCCTGACTCAGTTTCTTTACCGAAACGTGTTCATCGGAAGTTAAGGGCAACTGATCTTCAGAGCTGCTAACTGCACTCATTTCGCTCACCTTCCGAGACCGCGTCTTTGGGCTGTATGTCACAATCTCTTCGACGTCTTCATATTGTTGGCGACGTCGCGGGCTGATGACCTCATATTCCTCAATGATGTATGAGGTTTTCGTGGACGGGATACTTGTTACAGATACTTCACTTGTTGCGGATTCTGTCAATGACGACGGTTGCTGCGCTTCACTTGACTCTGAATCAACCAAGGATGACGTCATCTGATGTAGGGATGATGATGAAACACGTGTGACCGACCTTGTTTGACTTTGAGACGTTTCCACTTCTTGTACTGATACGGTGTCCCTCGATTGCTTTACGGAGGTCGTTTCATGAACCGCGTCATCAGCATCTGGCTGCATGTCTTTGTATTGTACGTCTCCTTGCTTTGCTGTTTGTTCTTTCACAAGGTCAGCCTGTTGTCTCAGGAACGCTTTTTCTGGAGACTCAGGCCTAATTGTGACGGGGCTGTCAGATGTCTGGTCAGTTTTCTGAACAGCATCATCAACTTGTCTTGTAAAGATCGTTTCATCGATCGTGATACCAGCGTCTGGCTTGGCTTCTTTCCCAGGTACGACTTCCTTGATGACATCTTTATCTTTCACCAGCTCAGGCTGTTCTCTTTGGAATCCCTTTTCCGGAGACTCCGGTCCCGTTGTGGTGGTGCTATCGAATACTGGTTTTGTTTCCTTGACGATTACGTCTTCTTCGACGGCATATTTTTCTTTCACCAGCTCAGCCTGCTCTGTCAGGAAGGCGCCTTCCGGAGACTCCGACCTAATCGTGGCAGTGCCTTCTGATGTCTGGGCAGTCTTCCGAAGATGCTCATCATTTTGTTTTGTGGAAATTGTTTCATCGACAGTAGTACCCGCGTGTCGTTTGGTTTCCTTGCTGGGTGTATCTTCGTATATTTCATTTTCATCTTTCGTAAGAACAGCTTGGTCTCGTTGACTGGCCTTTTCTGAAGATGTTGGCGTAAGTGCTACATCACTAACTGATGTTTTATCAGGTGTTTGAACAATGTCTTCAGCTTGTTTTGCGAAAATCGTTTTATCTATCGTGATACCAGCGTCTGGTTTGATCCCATCCTCAGGTACACCCTCTTGGATAGCAGCTGTGTCTTTCACCAGCTCGGCCTGTTCTCTCAGGAAGGCCCTCTCCGGAGATGCCGACCTGATTGTGACGGTGCTGTCAGATGTTTGGTCAGTTTTCTGAGGAGCTTCATCAACTTGTTTTGTGGAAATCGTTTCCTCGATCGTGATATCAGCATCTGGTTTGGATTCTTTCCCAGGTGTTCCTTTTTTGATGGCATCTTTGTCTTTCTCCAGGACAGGCTGTTCACTTAGAATGGTCTTTTCCGAAGCCTTGGGCCCCGTTGCGGTGGTTCTATCTAACGCTGGTTTTGTTTCCTTGTCGAATTCGTCTTCTTGGGCACCATCTTTTTCTTTCACCAGCTCGGCCTGTTCTCTCAGGAAGGCCCTCTCTGGAGACTCCGACCTGATTGTGACGATGCTGTCAGATATCGGGTCAGTTTTTTTAGGAGCATCATCAACTTGTCTTGTGGAAATCATTTCATCGAACGTGATGCCTGCGTCTGGTTTGATCTCCTTTTCAGTTTCACCTTCTTGGATAACTGCTTTGTCTTTAACCAGCTCAGCTTGTTCTCTAAGGAATATTGTTTCTGGAGACTCTGATCTCGTTGTGACGGTGCTATCCGACATGTATTTTGTTTCCTTGACGAATACATCTTTTTCGTCAGCATATTTTTCTTTCACCAACTCGGCCTGCTCTCTCAGGAAGACCCTCTCTGGAGAATCCGACCTGACTACGACGGTGCTATCTGATGTTGGAGCAGTTTTCTGAAGAGTTCCATCAGACTGCTTTGTGTCAAATGTTTCGTCGATTGTGATACCCGCGTGTGGTTTGATTTGCTCGCTCTGTAAATCTTCAGGGATGTCAGTTTGGTCCTTTGTCAGTCCAGCCTTGTCTCGTGGGAAGGTCTTTTCTGGAGACTCTGGCCGAATCGTGACATCACTTGATGATGCTTTCTCAGCTCTCTGGACAGTTTCATGAACTTGTTTGGAAGAAATCGCTTCGACGATCGTGACACCAGCATCTGATTTGACCTCTTCCCCGGATATGTGTTCTTTGATGGCAGCTTTGTCTTCCACGAGCTCAGGTTGCACGCTACGGAAGACCTTTTCTGGGGACACTGGCTTTGTTGTGGCGGTGCTATCCAATTCTGGTTTTGTTTCCTTGACGAGTACGTCTTCTTCGACGGCATTTTTTCCTTTCACCAACTCGGCCTGCTCTCTCAGGAAGGCGCCCTCCGGAGACTCCGACCTAATCGTGACAGTGCTTGCTGATGTTTGAACAGTGTTCTGATGAGCTTCATCATATTGTTTTGTTGCAATTGTTTCATCGATCGTGATACCGGCGTGGGTTTTAGTTTCCTCGCTAAGTGTATCTTGAGGAATTTCAGTTTGGTCTTTTGCCAGTCCAGTCTGGTCTCGTTGGAAAGCCTTTTCTGGAGACTTTGACCTCGTTGTGTCATCACTGGATGATGCTTTCTTAGCATCCTGGGCAGTTTCATGAAGCTGTTTCGTGGAAAGCGTTTCATCAACGCTAATACCAGCGTCTGGTTTGATTTCTTTCTCAAGTGAATCTTTTAGGATGGAGGCTTTGTCTCTCACTAGCTCAGCTTGTTCTCTAAGGAAAACCTGTTCTGGCGACTCTGGGCTAGGTGTGGCCGCACTGTAAGATGACTGTTTTGTTTCCTTGACGAATACGTTTTCTTGGACGGCATCTTTTCCTTTCACGAGTTCGGCCTGCTCTCTCAGGAA
>JARBER010169817.1:0-16125 GCA_030265075.1 Balanus glandula
CTACCTACGTTCTTTGACTTAGCTCTAGTTTGTGGTTGAAGCGGCACGGCTGTTGGGAAAGTGTTCAACACTTTAGGTTAAATCTTTAGAGGACCTTGAGTGATTTAATAGATTTTAAAAGGGAGATTCTACTCGTTTTTAGATTTACAATCTAACGCCTATTTCCTCAGCCACCTTTTATTCCCATAAGGGAGGGGTAAACTGTTAGAAGATTCGAACTTCTATATAATGCTTTCAAAGCACTTGCTTTCCAATCAGCCAAACAGCTATTTTTCTATAATTTTATCTCATAAAAGATTAGCTAAAGGACAAGTTAAGAAAAAAGAGAAATAGAATACTGTAAGCAATTGTCCAATAATAATGTATGGTTCTTCTACAGGTATCCCTCCAATTCATGTAAGTAATACCGCAGTTCTAATATAAGATCAGAATAAAAACTTTGAAATTGGGTAAAAAGTTATACATCGAAAGTTTCTTTTTTGGGACAAAGGTAGAATAGCAAGAATGGCAATTGACATGGCTAAGGCAATTACTCCTCCTAGTTTATTTGGGATTGATCGGAGAATAGCATATGCGAATAAGTAGTATCATTCAGGTTTAATATGCTCAGGGGTTACTAAAGGGTTTGCTGGAATAAAGTTTTCCGGATCTCCCAACAAGTAAGGTCTTCATAAAGTAATAAGTAATAAAGAAAAGATTATAATAGCAAAGCCTATCACATCTTTAAATGTAAAGTAAGGGTGGAAAGGAATTTTATCCATATTTCTATTAACTCCTAAAGGGTTATTTGAACCTGTTTGGTGTAAAAATAATAAATGAACAGCTGCTATTCCTAAAATCAAAAATGGAACTAAAAAATGTAAAGCAAAGAATCGAGTTAAAGTAGCATTATCTACTGCAAATCCTCCTCATATTCATTCAACTAATCTAGGTCCAATATATGGAACAGCCGAGAATAAATTCGTAATAACTGTAGCTCCTCAAAAAGATATTTGACCTCACGGTAATACATATCCAATAAAAGCTGCCGCTATAGTTAAAAACAAAATTACAATCCCAGTTATTCAAGTATGAAATATTTTATAAGATCCATAATAAATCCCTCGAGATACATGGAGATAAATACAAATAAAAAAGAATGAAGCCCCATTAGCGTGCAGGGTACGAATTAACCATCCTCTATTAACATCTCGTATAATATGTACTACAGAAGAAAACGCTAATCTAATATCAGAAGCAAAGTGTATAGCTAAAAAGAGACCAGTAATGATTTGGATAATCAAGCAAAGTCCAAGGAGTGAACCAAAATTTCATATATAAGAAATATTAGTTGGGGAAGGTAAATCAATTAAAGCTCCGTTTATAATTCTAATTAAAGGATGACTCTTACGTATAGGTTTTGACATTATACAATTCGTAAAGGTCCTTGTCTTATTTTACTAATTTTTACAACGGTAAGCAAAGTAAGAATAATATAAGAAGCTATTAGTAACGTTACGGGTATTACTGATATAGAAAAGGGTTTAAAAATAGTCAAATTAACAAATTGTTCATTAGATATACCTTTAGACTCAGGTGACAAATTCTGTCTAGGAAGAGTTAAGAAGACAGTAATTAATGGTGCTAGGATTAAAGGCATCATCATTTTTATGTTGGGTTTAAATATCTCGTTAGAGGCAATGTTAGATATATAAGTGAAAAGAATCAGTATCCCTCCTAAAAATACTAAAATTAAAGTATAAGAAAACCAAGGAAATTGTGTAATTGTATACATCATTATAGAAATTAACATAGTTTGAACAATTAAAACAAAAATTATAGCTAAAGGATGAAATATAAAAAGGAAAATTAAGTTTATTATAAACATTATGATCATAATTGTATTTATTATCATAGCTTAAGAGAAATTATTCTATTTCCGACTTACAAGACCGGTATTTTGTTTAAATTACATAAGCTTGAACATTTAAAATCAAGTCTGAGGAGGCGTATAAAAGCTAATTACTTTTATTTATAACTTTTTTCTAATATCTATCAGAAAATAGTTTTATTAAAATCTAGGTTTTGGAAATCTAAGATGTTCCTTATGGATCTTTTCTGAGTGACAAACTTTCTTTTTATTTTACCTATATTTATATTTCTTGTTGGTACTTGAATTTATATTTCTAAACGAAAACATTTAATAAACATATTAATCAGATTAGAATACATTGTTTTATCCACATTTTTGCTTATTATACTTATTACATTTAGTATAGGTCTAGAAACTTATCTTAGACTTGTTTACTTGGTAGCCTCAGTTTGTGAGGGAAGATTAGGTGTGGGAATAATAGTCGGAATAGTACGCTCTCATGGTTCTGATTACATTAATAGTTTTAGTGCATTAAAATGTTAAAAATTACTTTCATAATAATAGGTCTTATATTAATATCTTTTTCTAAAGAGTTCATATCCTTTTTTATATATTTCACTTTAATTACAATTAATTGACTCTTCATATATAATAATAATACAATTAGAAATTCGTTTCTTGGCTCGGACGTTTTAAGCTGGTTTATAATCTTTTTAACTTTTTGAATTATTATATTAATATTTCTATCAAGTCATGGGTATAAATTAAGAAACTATTTTTATCAAAAATTTTGTTTTGTTCTCATATTGATAATATTTTTACTGTTCTTAACTTTCAGAGCTTCTGATCTTTTATCTTTTTATATCTTCTTCGAGGGTTCTTTAATTCCTATTTATCTTCTCATTGTAGGATGAGGTTACCAGCCTGAACGTCTACAGGCAGGGATTTACCTGTTATTATATACCATTTTTGCTTCTCTACCATTATTGATTTCAATTTTTTTTACTGGAAAACTTTTAGGGGGATATAATTTTTCCCTCCTAATTTTTTCTTTGGACGTACCTTTCTGAATTTCATTCTGATTTTTTTTCTCCATCTTTGCTTTCTTAGTGAAATTACCGGCTTTTTACGTTCACTTGTGATTACCTAAAGCTCATGTAGAGGCTCCAGTGGCAGGATCCATAATATTGGCTGGTGTTTTACTAAAATTAGGATGTTACGGGATAATGCGATTTATAGGATTCTTCGAAGGAAAGGTAGCTTTTATAAGTAGATTATTGGTATCCTTAGGACTCCTAGGGGGTCTTTTCGTAAGCTTTATTTGTTTACGACAAGTAGATTTAAAAGCATTGATCGCCTATTCTTCTGTAAGACATATAGGCCTAGCTTTAGGAGGATTAGGAAGATGAGGTCTATGGGGTTATAGAGCATGTTTATATACTTGTGTAGCTCATGGCTTATGTTCCTCCGGTCTATTCTTCCTTTCTGGAGTTATCTATGAACGAAGAGGCTCTCGGAGAATAATAATTAATAAAGGAATATTAGAGATAATACCTTCAATATCTTTTTGATGATTTATATATTGTATTGGAAATATAGCTGCTCCTGTAGTACTAAACTTAGTGGGAGAGTTAGGCTTACTAGGAAGAATTTTAAGTTTTAGATTTTTTTCTATAACTTTGTTAATGGTATTTTCTTTTATAGGAGCTTGCTATAGTCTATATCTATATTCTTCTACTCAGCACGGTAGTTATTATTCAGGTATTCGATCTATGTCAGATGGCCTAGTTCGCGAATATTTAATTTTGTTTTTACATTTCTTCCCGTTATTCTTTTTAATTTTGGAGGTGGATTATATAACTTTTTGTCTAAATAGTTTAAGTAAAATTTAAGTTTGTGGTACTTAAGATGTAAGTTTTTACTTTAGACATACCTTATATTTATTTATAATTTCTTATTCAAATAGTTTAAAACTTAGAGTATTCTAAGAAGCTAGAGTAGCTTTGAATAATGTTTGTTTTGAGAATATGAAACTTAATCTTTATGCTTTTCTTTACTTTTTCTTTTTTATTATTTTTTTCAAGTTTATTTCTCTTAAATTTTTCTTTTAGATTATATTTTAGTTGAAATATTTTTTCTTGAGGATCAACGGATATTAATATAATTTTTCTTCTAGATTGAGTGTCTCTTATGTTTTTATCTTTTGTTCTCTTTATTTCAGGAAGAGTATTTTATTATTCAGGAGAGTATATAGAGGGAGAGATTAACTTATCTCGTTTTATTTTTCTTTTAGCGGGATTTGTGGGATCAATAGGATTATTAATTTTTAGTCCTAATCTTATCAGTATCTTACTAGGTTGAGATGGGTTAGGTCTAGTTTCTTATTGTTTAGTCATTTATTATCAAAATTATAAATCTTTAAATGCAGGAACTTTAACTGTTCTATCCAATCGAGTGGGGGATGTTCTTATTTTAGTAGGCATTGTTTGAATAATTAACTTTGGGGACTGAAGTTTTGTTGCTTGAATAGGAAATAGAGAAAGCCTAATTTTAACTAGAGCCTTGATTGTCTTAGCTTCATTAACTAAAAGTGCCCAAATTCCTTTTTCGGCTTGGCTTCCAGCTGCTATAGCAGCTCCCACTCCTGTTTCTTCTCTAGTCCATTCTTCTACTCTTGTAACAGCAGGTATTTATTTAGTAATTCGTTTAGGGTGAGTATATGATTTTTGAATAAATGAAATCTTAATAATTCTTTCAGTCTTAACAATATTTATAGCTGGATTAGGTGCCTGCTTTGAGTTTGATTTAAAAAAAATTATTGCCTTATCCACTCTTAGACAGTTAGGTTTAATAATATATAGATTATCACTAGGTTTGGTAAAAGTCGCATTATTTCATTTACTTATACATGCCTTATTTAAAGCCTTATTATTCATAAGAGCGGGATGTATTATTCATGGGTTCAAAGGATGGCAAGATATTCGGATAATAGGAAATATAATAACCTCTTTACCTTTTATTAGATCTTGTTTTGTTGTTTCAAATCTAGCTCTTAGAGGGATACCTTTTCTAGCTGGTTTCTACTCTAAAGATTTAATCTTAGAATTATCGCTTATAGAAGAGTTAAATATTCTTAGTTTACTTATATTATTCTTATCTACAGGTTTAACTGTAGCCTATACTTTTCGTTTAATCTATTATATGGTTTTTCGAGATTTTGTAATAAGAGGGTCTTGTAATCTTAGCGACGGTTGAGGGAACATAATAAAATCTTGTTCAGGATTAGTAATTTTTTCAATTTTTTTCGGTGCTCTAGTCTCTTGACTAGCTATAGATGTAACTGCTATCGTTCTTCCAAGAAGCTTAAAAAATTTAACTTTAACTGTTTGTATTTTAGGAATATTTTTAGGATTTTTCATCTCACAATCCTCTTATAATTTTTCTATAGCTAAATTTAGACTTGTTACTTGGTTCAGAGGATCTATGTGGTTTTTACCTTATTTATCTTCCCAACCGTTAACTCTTATACCCTTAAAACTAGGGTCCGAAGTTATAAAATTAGGAGATTTAGGATGATTAGAGTTTTTAGGAGGTCAGGGGCTTAGAACTTACATTACTGCTATATCTTTAAAAGTTCAACTATTAAGATTAAATTCTATCAAAGCTTTTATTCTTTTAGCTTGAATTATTATAAGCGCCATAATATTTTTTTAATTAAAATAGCTCAAATTTAGAGTTTTGCATTGAAGCTGCAAAGGTGACCATGGTCTTTTAATACGTATAAAAATTAGAAAGAAAATGTTACAATTATTGCAAGGCTCAAAGTTAGCAGCTTCAAGATTTTTCATCTTCCATCTTAGGAAAAAAGTTTTTCTTCTCTTCAACGAAAATGAAGTGTGTTATTTACACTACTAAGATAAGCCAACGCAAAGTAGGATAAAATACTTATCTTCTTCTGAGTGCAGGTCAAATATTATAAAAACTTCTACTTTCTTAATTAAAGTTTGAACTTATCTTATCATTAACAGTGATATTGCTTATTTTAGCTATAATTAAAGAATAAGGGTTTAAATTAACCAAAGACCGGGTCGAAACCGATAGCGATGATTCGCTTCTTATTCAAGTAATTCAATCTAATGTTCTCTCTTTTCATTCATAATATAGTCCTACTGTAACTAAAAATAGGAAGAGACCTCCTGTAGATATCCAAAAAATAGGGGGAATTGAGTTTGTAATTAAGCCTAGAGGTAATAAAATCGAGATTTCAATATCAAAAATTAAAAACACAATAGCAATTAAGAAAAACCGAATAGAGAAAGGAATTCGAGATGTATTTTTAGGATCAAATCCGCATTCAAATGGAGATACCTTCTCACGGTCTAAAATAGTCTTTTTAGAAAATAAGGTTGATAAAATGATTAAAAGAGATCTAATCAATACAGCAATAGAGAATGAGAATAATATTAGTTTAATTACTTAATCCTTTATTAAGGACCTACAGATTGGAAGTCTATAATACTTTTTATACTAATTAAGCATCCTCCTCACCAGTAAATTGAGATATAAAGGAAAAGTCATACTACATCTACGAAATGTCAATATCAAGCTGCTGCTTCAAAACCAAAGTGGTGAGTAGCTGAGAAGTGAAATTTAGTCATTCGAAATAAACAAACTATTAAGAAGGTCGATCCAACAATTACGTGTAGCCCATGAAATCCAGTAGCAACATAAAAAGTTGATCCATATACAGCTTCAGCAATAGTAAATGGAGCCTCAATATATTCATAAGCTTGTAGGATAGTAAAGTATACACCTAAGATAATGGTAATCATTAACGCTTGAACAGCTTGGGAGTGATTACCTCCTATTAAAGCATGGTGAGATCATGTAATTGTAACCCCTGAAGCAAGAAGGATAGCTGTGTTTAATAAAGGAATTTGGAATGGATTAAAGGGCACAATTCCTGCAGGAGGCCACTGAGTCCCAATTTCAACAGATGGTGCTAATCTAGCATGAAAGAATGCTCAAAAGAAAGATACAAAAAAGAAAATTTCTGAAACAATAAATAAAATTATACCTCACCGTAAATTTGTAATTACTGTTCTATTATGTATTCCTTGAAGGGTTCCTTCTCGAGCAATATCTCGTCATCACTGATAAGAAGAAATAATTACAATAAATAATCCTAGAGACATAATAGTTATAGAATTATAATGAAATCAGTAGGAGAGTCCAGATGTTATAGTCAAAGCTCCAATTGAAGCAGTTAAAGGTCAAGGGCTTATATCAACTAAATGAAAAGGGTGGTGTGAGTGAGTTGTCATTATACTTCTCTAGCATATAAAGTAGATAGGGTGGCAAAAACATAAGCTTGAATTACAGCGACTGCTGCTTCTAACGTTATAAGAGCAAACTGGGCTGCAGTTACAGTAATAATAATTAAAATACTATTATTTACTATACTATCACCTAAAAGAATCAGAAGTAAATGCCCTGCTGTTAAATTTGCGGCTAGTCGGACTGATAAGGTAATAGGACGAATAATATTTCTAATTGATTCAATTAACACTATAAAAGGTATTAAAACAATAGGAGTCCCTAATGGAACTAAATGAGCAAATATATGATTTGTATTATTAATTCATCCATAAAGTATAAATACCAACCAAATTGTTAATGCTATTGAGAGTGTTATAGCAATATGGGCCGTACTAGTAAATGTATAAGGTATTAAGCCAAAAATATTATTGATTAAAATAAATATAAATAATACATTAAAGAAAATGATATTTTTATAACTTTTAAATAATGGTATAAACTCTTTCGTAATATAAGAAGTTAATTCTGAATATAAAATTCTTGACTTCGAAGTTGAGATTCAGTATAATGGAAAGAAAACAATAATGAAAAGAAATATTGCTATTCAATTTAATTGTATATTAAATGTAGCTGATATAGGATCAAAAGAAGAAAATAAATTTGTTATCATAATCAATTAGAAGAGTAAAATTTCTTTGAAACTTTTTGAGTTTCTGGGGTGATAGGCGAATTTCCAAAATAAATTATGGAAAGAAGAATTAAAATTATTGAAAAAGTTATAACTATAATTAAAGCTCATATAATTGGGGCTATGTGAGGAATAGAAAATTGCCTTATTAGGCAATTTCAGCATGACAAGCTGATGTTATTTTTTAACTAAATTTTCTTACTCAAAATTATTAATTCAATTTAAAAATGAATTTATAGAAATTCTTTCCACTACAATAGGCATAAAACTATGGTTAGCTCCGCAAATCTCAGAACATTGACCAAAAAATAAACCTGGACGATTTACCAAAAAAGTTAACTGATTTAACCGACCTGGAATCGCATCAGCTTTTACACTTAAAGCTGGTACAGTTCAAGAATGGATAACATCTGTTGATGATACTAAAATTCGGATGTAAGTGTTCATAGGAACTACTATTCGATTATCAACTTCAATTAATCGAAATTGATTATCTTCTAAATCCTTAGAAGGAATTATATAAGAGTCGAATTCTACATCAAGAAAGTCTGAATATTCGTAGGATCAATATCATTGGTGTCCTATAGATTTAATAGTGAGAGAAGGATTATCATATTCATCTAATAAATACAATAAGTGAAGAGAGGGTAAAGCGATGAAAATCAATAGTAAGGCTGGAATTACTGTCCAAATCACTTCAATTAAATGGCCTTCTAAAAGAAATCGATCAATAAATTTATTTCTAAACATAGTTAAAATAATATAGGCTACAAGAGTTGTTACTAAAGTTAAAACTAGTATTGTATGATCATGAAAAGAGATTAGTTCTTCTATTAGAGGAGAAGCTCTGTCTTGAAAATTTAATTGAGATCATGTTGACATTATTTTCTGAAAAAAGGATTTAAACCTTTATGGATAGATCTTAAATCTATAGCACTAATCTGCCATATCAGAACTTATCGAATTGTAAATTGTGGTAACTCATCATAGCTATGGTAATGTGGTGGTGTAGTGTGAGCTCACTCTAAATTTGAAGATAAATTAGGACTAAAAATCGTAGGTCGTTGTGATACTATAGCCTCTCAAATAATATAAACAAATCCTAAAGTTCTAATAAAAGAAAGGGTAGAACCAATTGAAGAAACAACATTTCAGGTAGTGAATGCATCAGGGTAGTCCGAATATCGACGAGGTATTCCAGCTAATCCTAAAAAGTGTTGCGGAAAAAAAGTTACATTTACTCCTACAAATATAGCACCAAAATGAATTTTTAATCATTTTGGTTTTATTGTGATTCCCGTTAGTAGAGGAAATCAATATACAGCTCCTGCTATAATTCCAAATACTGCTCCCATAGATAAAACATAATGGAAATGGGCGACTACATAATAAGTGTCGTGAAGAACAATATCTAAAGAAGAATTAGCTAAAACTACTCCTGTAACTCCTCCTACTGTAAATAAGAACAAGAATCCTAAAGCTCATAAAAGGGGTGGACTATAAGAGAATTGTGAGCCATGTAAAGTTCCTAATCAACTAAATACTTTAATACCTGTTGGTACTGCAATAATTATAGTGGCTGAAGTAAAATAAGCTCGGGTATCAACGTCTATTCCTACAGTGAACATATGGTGTGCTCAGACTACGAATCCTAAAATTCCAATAGCAATTATAGCGTAAATTATACCTAAAGTACCAAATGATTCTTTTTTTCCTCTTTCTCTAGCTACAATATGGGAAATTATTCCAAATGCAGGAAGAATTAAAATATAAACTTCTGGATGGCCAAAAAATCAGAATAAGTGTTGGTATAAAATTGGATCACCCCCTCCAGTGGGGTCAAAAAATGATGTATTCAAATTTCGATCTGTCAGCAATATTGTGATAGCTCCAGCTAATACAGGTAGAGATAGTAAAAGTAAGATTACAGTAATAAAAACACTTCATACAAATAAAGGAAGACGATCAAACGTTAAAGTCTCTGCTCGTATATTAATAACTGTTGATATAAAATTAATGGCTCCAAGAATAGATGAAGCTCCAGCTAAATGGAGAGAAAAAATAGATAAATCTACCGATGCTCCCGAATGGGCGATATTTCTCGATAAGGGAGGGTAAACTGTCCATCCAGTACCAGCTCCAGCTTCTACTAATGATCCTCTAATCAACAATATTAAAGCTGGGGGTAAAAGCCAAAAACTTATATTATTAAGACGTGGAAAAGCTATATCAGGAGCTCCTAATATTAATGGAAGTAATCAATTACCAAAACCCCCAATTATAATAGGTATAACTATGAAAAAAATCATAATAAAAGCATGAGCAGTAACAATTACATTGTAAATCTGATCATCTCCAATCAGTCTGCCTGGTTGACCAAGTTCAGCCCGAATAAGTATACTAAGAGCAGTCCCAACTATTGCTGATCAAGCTCCAAAAATTAAATATAAAGTTCCAATATCTTTATGATTAGTTGAAAATAGTCATTGTCGCGATTTTACTAATATCTGGGTATATTACCCATTAATAGCTTTGAAGGCTAAAGGTTTAAATTAACCTAAGATATTATAAATAAATTAAACTAAAAGGGATAATTCCAACAACAGATATAAAAGTTAGGATACTTAAGATATAAAAGTTTTTTATAATTTTACCTTTTTGGAACCACACTATTCTTTGTAAATACAATGTAAAAGTTCTAAAACATAATCGGGTATAAAAATATAGTGTGATTAATCTGGAAGATATAAGGATAATTAATACAGGAAAACTTTTTCTAATAACTATCATTGCAATTCATTTTGGTAAAAATCCTAATAGAGGGGGTAAACCTCCTAACGATAATATATTAATAAAAATGATAAATTTATGATTTATATTTTGTATTATAGTAAGTTGAGAAAAATAATTCAAGTTTAATATTCAAAACGATAAACATAGAATAAATCTTGTAAAACAGTAAATAACAAAATAATCAATTCAAAGTCTAGAATTAAAATATATCATTCTAGTTATTCATCCTAAATGAGAAATTGAGGAAAATGCTAGAATTTTTCGTATAGAAGTCTGGTTAATTCCTGAGATTGCTCCAACTAGAGCTGAGATTAAAGCTAAATAAATTAATGCATTAGAATAAAAAAATAATGATAAAATTACTAAAGGGGAAATTTTTTGTCATGTTAAAATTAATAAAGAATTTATTCAATTTAAACCTTCAAGCACTTCTGGAAATCAAAAATGAAATGGGGCCATACCTAGCTTTATTCTTAAAGCTAAAGTAATAAGAATGTTAGGAATATAAGAAAAAGTATTCCCATTATACAAATAAAAATATATAGATCTAAAGATTACAAGAGAAGAAGCAATAGCCTGTACTAAGAAATATTTAATAGCAGCTTCTCTTCTTTTTTTATTATTGTCTAAATTAATAATTATAGGAATAAAAGATATTAAATTAATTTCTAGTCCTATTCATATACCAAAAAGAGAAGAGGATGAAATAGAAATTAAAGTTCCCGTAAATAAAAAAAAAGAGTATATAAAAGGGGGAAAGTATAAATTCATTAAAAAGAAGTGTATCACTATCGTTGGGGTATGAACCCAAAAGCTTAATTTAGCTTATCTTTTCTAATAAAGGTAAGATTATCTTACATGATTTACTCTATCAAAGTAACCCTTTTATCAGGCACTTTATTAAATAGCGCTTATATTAATAAAAGATAAATTAGGTCTTGAATTTTTTTTTTAGTATAAAATAAAATAATAAAAATACATTTTATAATTTCACAAATTTAAATTTTTTAAAGTTTACACTAAAAAAATTAATGTGGTATATAACCAACTTAAAAAAAATATCCGATAAAATGGTACGCTCTACGACCTCTCATATATTTTAGATTTTCCCCTCAGTCCTTTTTCCAAGGCGAGCGAGATTTATTTAATAAGGACCAGTTTGTAACTTTCCAAAAATCAGAAAAGTTAAAAAAAAAAGATCTTCTACCACAATTAAAATCCCTATTGCTTAAAATTGGACATACTATATGGTAATTTTTTAAAATTAATGATTAGAAAAAACAAATTTTATGTGTGTCAACTTTTATAAATTAAATAAATGATCGTTGAGGTCCGTGTTGTATTTTTAGCTATATAAATAGGTCTACATGTAAGTTTAAGCGTGTATTTAAACAATGAAAAATTTTTATAAGGAAATCCTCAGTAGAAAGTATTAGAAATAAAATAACATTTTATCTAGGTAATTTATTAGAAGTGGAAAATGGCGTGCCAGCAGCCGCGGTTATACTCCTGCTTCAAGTTAAAATTTTTATACAAAATCGTATTTATAAATCCTTTCGATGAAGTTTTCTAAAATTATTAGGTAGAATTTTTATTTTAGAAAATAACATTATATTATAAAAACATCAACTATATTAGGGACCAGGATTAGATACCCTGTTACTCATAAGTAAAAGATTTTGGAATAGTAGTTATTATGAAATTTAACGGATTTGGCGGCAAGATAGCCATTTAGAGGAACCTGCCCTGTAAACGATGAACCACGATTTACCCTACTTTTATTTGAATTCAGTTTGTATACCGCTGTTGCCAGTCAGTTTCTTTAGAAAACTTTCGATAATGAAAAAATCATAGACTTCAAGTAAAGGTGCAGCTCATATAAAAGATAGAGGTGGGTTACATTTAGGAGAATAACACGGATAAAGTTTTTTAAATAACTTTTGAAGGTGGATTTAAATGTAAAGTTTATAAGAACTTGATGGGAGCTCTGTCTTGTGTACACACCGCCCGTCGCTCTCTTTTTTAAACGAGATAAGTCGTAACAAGGTAAGTGTAATGGAAATTGCACTTGATGAGAACAAGCTGCTTTAGCATTTCATTTACACTGAAAAGGTACTTGTAGAATTTACAAGGTTCTTAATTGATAAAAATAGTTTATTTATAAGTTATTTAGAAATATAATCATTTTAGTAGTGTTAACGAAAAATAAAATTAACTATAGAGAATTAGTACTGTAAAGGAATTATTGAAATAATTGAAAATTATTCATAAAAATAGTACTTATAAATTAAGGTACCTTTTGTATTAGTGGTTATTAAAATAATATTATAAAATTTTTTCTCGAAAATAAAAGATCTAAGTAAATTTTAAAGTTCTTGTATCAAAAAGATTTTAGAAGTTTATTTAGGTGTGAAATTCTAATCGCTTTTATTAATATCTAGTAACTTCAGAAATAAATTTAGTTTAGAACATTAAGAAATTCTTTATTTTTAAGAAATTTTAAATATGTTTTTAGGTTTTAGGGGATGAGCTCTAAAATCAATATAAAAGGTTAAATCTATTTATTTTTTCTATAGGCTTAGAATTAGCCATAAGATAGTGTTATAAAATAAAATTTTAAGTTTAAGATTTTATATCCTTTTTAATTTATGAAGTTTATTTAAAAATTTATTTTTAAATGAAAATATGATAACATTAGTAGATAATATATATAGTAGAAAAATAATGAATTTTCTATTACATTTTTAATTTGAATAAATTTAATAAAAGAACTCGGCAAATAAAATTTCCGAATGTTTAACAAAAACATTTCCTTCTAGTTTAGAAGGTAAGGCCTGCTCACTGAAATTTAAAGAGCCGCAGTATCCTAACTGTGCTAAGGTAGCATAATCATTAGTCTTTTAATTGGAGACTGGTATGAATGGCTAAACGAGAAATTGACTTTTTTTGTTATAAAAATCGAATTTAATTTTTTAGTGAAAAAGCTAAAATTTTTCAGAAAGACGAGAAGACCCTATAGAGTTTTATATTTAAAGGTATATTTTCTAATTAGATTTTCATAGATTATATATTATAGAATATTTTGTTGGGGCGACATTAAGATATAAAAAACTCTTTATTTTTTAAATTTTTATAAAAAACTTTTTTGATCCTCTAAAAGAGATCAAAAGAAAAAATTACCTTAGGGATAACAGCGTAATCTTTTTTGAGAGTTCTAATCGACAAAAAGGTTTGCGACCTCGATGTTGGACTAAAATTTAGGCAGGGTGCAGCAGTTCTGCTTTAAGGTCTGTTCGACCTATAATATTTTACACGATCTGAGTTCAGACCGGCGTAAGCCAGGTTGGTTTCTATCTTCTGACTTTTTTAAATTAACTTAGTACGAAAGGATTGGTTAATTGTAAATTTTACACAAATAGAGGATTATTAAAAATTATTATATAAATTTGGCAGATAATTGTATTAGATTTAGAATCTAAACATGGAAATTAAAGTTTTTCAATTTATAGTGATATTAATTATTTATTATGTTTTATTATTGGTATGTGTTTTAATTTCCGTTGCTTTTTTAACTCTCTTGGAACGTAAAGTTCTTGGTTATATTCAAATCCGTAAGGGACCTAATAAAGTAGGTTTAAGAGGAATTTTGCAACCTTTTTCAGATGCTATTAAGTTATTTACAAAAGAACAAACCTGATCATCTGTGTCAAACTACTTATTGTATTTTTTTTCTCCTGTCTTTATGTTTTTTATATCTTTATTTTTATGAACTATAATACCGTTTAGAACTGGGTTATTTGATTTTGAGTTCGGTTTTTTCTTTTTTCTTTGTGTATTAAGTCTAGGGGTTTACCCTCTTATAATTGCTGGATGGTCTTCAAATTCAAAATATGCTTTGATTGGTGGTCTTCGGGCAGTTGCCCAAACTATTTCTTATGAAGTTAGTTTAGCATTAGTGTTATTATCTTTTATTGTAATAGTAGGAGAGTACAGATTAGAAGATTTTGTAGAATATCAAAGTTCTTATTACTTTATCTTCTTTTTCTATCTTTTATCTCTTGTGTGAGTTGTTTCTTGCTTGGCTGAGATAAATCGAACTCCTTTTGATTTTGCGGAGGGGGAATCAGAATTAGTGTCAGGATTTAACGTAGAATATAGAGCTGGTGGATTTGCACTTTTATTTTTAGGGGAATACTCTATAATTATCCTTATAAGAACAGTAATAGTAGTTCTTTTCCTTGGTGGGAGTCTTTCCTTGACTTTTTTTTTAAAAGTAGGATTTTTTATTACTTTAGTGTTATGATTGCGAGGAACTTTACCACGATACCGTTATGATAAACTTATAGGTCTGGCTTGAAAAAGAATTTTGCCTTTTACTTTACACTGTTTGTTTATATATATAGGCTTTAAAGTGTTAATTGAAATTTTATAATGGTGTATTTTAATAAAAATATCACTCTGCAAAGGTGAAGTTACTTCTTACCGAGTTACCATTTAACTAATAAGTTATAAGCTATATTAGCAAAAGTTTGAGATCTCTGCCATATTCTAGCTTACACTAATAGCTTTATAATTTTTCTATAATCATTATTTATAAATATTGTTTTCTTCAATTTTATGATTTAATTTAAAATCCGATAATGGTGTATTTTAATAAAAATATCACTCTGCAAAGGTGAAGTTACTTTTAATCGAGTTACCATTTAACTAATAAGTTATAAGCTATATTAGCAAAAGTTTTGAGATCTCTATCATATTCTAGCTTATGTTAAAAGTTTATAATTTTTTTATAATCATTATATATAGATATCGTTTTTTCAATCTTATAATTTAATTTAAAAATTTGATAATGGTGTATTTTAATAAAAATATCACTCTGCAAAGGTGAAGTTACTTTTAACTGGGTTACCATTTACAATGTTAGTGTAATCATATCTATTAAAGCTTTAAATTTATACTACATTGTAACTTATTATAGCAGTTCAGCAATTTCTATATAGTTACTTGTTTATATTGCTTTGTGGTTTTATGTTATTTAGAACCTTATATTAATATTTTTTATTAAAATATTATTCTATATAGGTGATGTTAGTCTTAACCGACTACTATTTAGTCAAACATTTAGTCAAACTAATAATAATCTAATTTATTTAATTGTTTATTAATAATTAGTTTATAGGAACAGTGCAATTTGACTGCAAAGGAAGTAGTGTAATTCTACTATTATTAATATAACATGTAGTAGCTTAAGCTAAAGCGTTAAACTTTTAATTTAAATATGAGAAATTCTCCTATATGGATCTAAGCTAATACTTTAATAAATCATTTATAGGATAATTATAAGTTTACTCCATAATAAAATCTATTAAATCACTCAAGGTCCTCTAAAGATTTATCCTAAAGTGTTGAACACTTTCCCAACAGCCGTGCCGCTTCAACCACAAACTAGAGCTAAGTCAAAGAACGTAGGTAG
>JARBER010169928.1:0-16118 GCA_030265075.1 Balanus glandula
GACGCCGGCCTCTACGTCTGCTCCGTCAACAACGCGCCCAGCGCTCACTTCATCACCGTCACCGTCCAAGGTCAGTGTACTCTGCAGTACACTGTCCTCTGGCCACCCCTCTGTCTCCCTTCAATCGCCGGCACCAGTTGGTACTTCCCGAGATGCATGCTGCATGATGCTATCGGCTTCGACGAAAAAATGGTGTTGTCGAGACGCCACCACCAGAACCCATCGCCCTTCCACTCGGGAACAATCACCCGACCCGCGTGAGAAGACCAACTTGTCAGTACGCCGAAGAGGCAATCTATCCGATTGAACTCGCGTGTCGTGTCTGGCGGCGGGAAAACCACGGCTGACTTTTGGGCACGATCGCAGCGACCCCGATCAGTCGCGGCGGCACTGCAGCGTTGGTTTCATGTATTGAAACGGCGCCAAGACAATGGGGTGCCAGCGGCATTAGGAGCGGGCGTGACCTTTTGACCCGACCCCGCCAGACAGCCGGGTCACAGGTCACGCGCGGTCACCATACGACCCGGCAGTGATTCCCGGCGCGGCACGGCCGCTGGGTCTTCGCCCGGTCCGAGTTTCGCCGACACCGACGGCTGAACGTCGGACGGGTCCCTTCGGAGGAAGCTATTGATGTTGCACGTGCGAGAGGGCCATCCCGGGCACGTGCCGCGCCTGCACAGGACCCCACATCGCCGTCAGACGGCCGCCACTGAGCCGTTGGGCAGGGATTTAGCCATGAATCGCCGAAACAGTGCCTTGAATGCATTGAGCGTGGGCAGCCGTGCTATCGAGCGAGAAATGAGACCCTTGCGACGAGGAATGGCAGGATCAGCGTCCAGTTTTCCTGGCGAGGCTAACGTTGATTCTGCTTCATGTGACAATGTAATGGCAGGGTTAAAGCGGACTTTTGAGTAGCCTATAATTCTATTGACGAGGAGGCTTGGTTGCTGGGCTGGTCAGCTTTATTTTGCGTCGCGAACAATCGCGGAGTGGCGGGAGACCATTAATTACATGATCAATGGGTTGGCTATAAAATACGGTGTTAGATATCGGATTTTAAAAGGTGTGCTGACGTTTATTTTGAAAGTGCGATTCATGGCAATAATAATGTCATCCCGAGTGATGGATTCTGTACATTGTGGGACTGCGTTCAAGCTTTGAACTCGCCACAGCCTTCCTGGCAAACCGCTTGTTTGGTTTCCGGACTCCAGTTTATTTTCGTAGATCCTATGCTTTTTGAACATTAATGTTATTTAATGTACCATTACCGAATAGGTGCAGCTCCAAAAAGGCAATTTTTGTCAAAGGAAAAGAAACAAAGTTAGCGAATTAAAACAAAGGAGCATCGTTGATGCTAAATTTTACTTTAATTACATGCTGGTAATCTTACCAAAATAGTTTTCTTTTAGCATATTGTTTTTCACGTCGTATCTCGTTAGTAGATGTGTCTGTCCGTGCTTTTATTGCTTCAACATCTTGCAATACTCAATGCAGTTACACATTGCACAATTTCTCCGGGCGCCTTTTTCGGGTGCCGCGGGTCGGTCGGTCAGTCGGGTGGGTGGGAGACCGTGCCTGGCGACCGTGCCCGTCCGCCCGACACTGTGAAGCCCGTAATCCGCCGTAAAAGTCTCCCCAGGGCCAACCCGCTGACAAACGACCATAACGCATTTCAATAACAAGAGGTGCGAGGCGACGCCCCAGCGGAGTACCGCCGCGAGGAGCGGCAAACTGGCTGCCTCGCCTCGGTCAGCCGCCCAGCCTGCAATCCCCTCGTACCATCTGCCGAGTCCTTAAATCACCACCGAGTCGTTGGGCTGTGGGCTTACAGAAATAACAATACTTGACATAACAATACAACATGAAAATAAATGTCTGTCTGTGTTCAAATTTACGGTTTCTTTGATCAAAGGTGATTCATTTTCTGAATAGTTTAAGTTGAATGAATACCTCGCAGTGTTGCAGGATTTACATCACATATGTATTTAAAGGTCTTGCAAAGCTCAGCATGGTTGCTGACTGGATGGAGTTGACCATCTTAGCTGATTATATATGGCCTGCCTGATTTAGCTGCGAGCAGGACATGCCTTGATGCATTCAACGCCATATGCATAGTGGAAAGCGCCACATCTAATGAAATATAAAAAGCACCTCAATAGACAGTTACCTTGAGGCAACTGCTCATAGCCACCTGCTAGTCCATTTGTTATGCTGTGATGTGCTTTCTCCTATTTTCGCTTCCGTTTTTGTCGACGCCGTTGTCACCAGTGGATTAAATTCACTCTGCAAGGAGGCTGGAGGAAGTCAGTTGCTCTTTGTTTGAAGATCCTAACTTCCACCGTCGGTGCGGAAAGGGCAGGGCCGATCGTCGTCTGGATTTCGCCCGACCCGAGTCCGCCCGACGGGGTACCATCTCTGATCGGCGACATCTGCAGAGAAACATCCGGCGCCACCGCTATTCGCCAGGCTCGTTCCGCCGCCTCATTGGGCTCGGTCTCGTCTGAGGGCTCTATTGAACACAGATAGGCTGAGACCGGCAGAACTCTGGAATATCTCTGAAATATGGCGGGATTGCATAGCTCGTGCTATGTCCGGTGGTTAAGGTAAGAAGAGGGATTGAGGAAGAGAGATGTAAAGAATACATGATGGGCGAGGAGTAGAAATAAAGAAAAATAGTGGATGAATGTGAGTAGTAGATGGAGAGGATATGGGCTATTCGAAATCCAAGAAAAGTTAGAAATACGATGGAAGATGCGTAGCAAATGGTAAAAGAATGAAAACGAATGTTAATATAAGTCAGATACGCAGGCGATTGATCTGATTAGATCCAGCGTCTTGCGCTCACAAACCATTGGTCCATCAGTCCATGTCAGTTCTCTGATATCAAGCTGTTGTAGAAAAGAGCGCTATCAATAGCTCTCAGAGGATAGTATTCTGCCTCTGCGTGCTCAACTGATGCTATAATAGTGACAATTTGTTGAACTGCAATGGCCGCAGTTCAATTTATGGGGCTATAAACGGGTGACGTGTCACAATCAATTCATCACTTTGTAGCAGGGACACTGATCGGAAAGAAAAGGCGGGGAGGCTCTGAAGGGATGAGACATTGTTGCGACCTACATATTCATACAAATAGCGAGTTGATTTTTAGATTCCCATTCTGCATCTGTGGTAATTAGGCATCATCTATAATACCATAAATGTATGTAAATGTCATGCAAAGCTTTCAAAAACAAGCTAGTTATGATGCATCGTGGAATAGGTTTTCTTTTTTGACGCTTAGCTCGACTACGTTGTGGTCGATTTCATTCGGCATTGCATAACACAAGCTACGAGTTGACCTCTCTTTTCACGGGATGTTGGCAGACCGATCCGCCATTCGATCCTTCTCTATGTTGATCTGAGAAGGAGTTTAAACTGTTGGCTTTTGGGCTGGAACGCTCAGGCGACCCTCTGCCCGGCGCCAGATGATATAAAATTGTCATTCCGACCCGTCTGCGCTCTAACTTCTGCTATCAAATTGTCCCGGGCGTCGTTGCTGCGATGGCCGGGGCTGAACTGAACAACTTCACTGCCGGCCACCCCATCCCGGGACTGGGAGATTAAGACGCCAAGGGGAGGGGAAGCTCACGGGTCTGCAGGAAAAAACGGAGTTGAATTGGTCCTGACCGTTCTCTGGTTGTACTCCTGCCGTGCTCAGTTCGATCCTGCTTTTGATCCATTCATATTCATGCACTGGTCCAGTTGATCTCGAATCATGCTTTCGTTGTTTTGTGGCATTATTCTCTGGAATCTGATATAGGTGATGTCCACGACGTAAGTTGTACCTCTAATTTTCAGCGATAGGATACTTCATTTCTGTTTTGCAGTCACTTAAAAGAACGAAAATGCTCTGCTTGTTAGCAACTAGTTGCGGCTTGTTGCTGTTGACGTCGCTGAACGTAATTAAACATAGCGCGAGTAGAAAAGTTGGTGTGGGGTTTCAAAGCATTAGTTGCCGGGACAAGTGACCGAGATGTTGTTTGCTTTCCCTGAAAGCCGTCTTCTTAGTAGAGGAATTTAATAACCTGTGGTATGGTGAGGAGCTCCAGTACAGCATAGGAGCTCCAGTACAGCATGTTACTAGCCGCGACCATTAATTGCAACTATAAAAAGACATAAAAAGGCGTCTTGTGTCATAACTGATTGTAAGCACCGTTTACTGCTAAATACCAAGAGAAATGATGCCCTTTGATTCAATAGAGTTAGTATGTGTTTTGTCTTCATAAAATATAAACTCTCATTGATCCATTCATGCTCAAGTTTATTTTCTCAGGACATTCTTTACAGCTTAATTACCTCATAAGAAGTCAATCACCTCTACCTGAAGGGTCCATCTGTACTGATTAGCCCCGTCTACAAGGGAACAACTTAGAACCCCGCCGGTGGCCAGCACCTGGCAGCACCAGCCGGCGTTCGCCTCCTGTTGTCATTCTGCTGCGGCTGGTGTGAGATGGCCCGGGGCGCGCCGGCTTCACTCTGACCTCTGACCCGGTGCAGCGGCTGCACGTGCGGCCCCTCAGAGCTCGGCGGGGGACTAATGAAGGTGTGGCAGAGGTTTAGAGAGGTCCGCCGGCCCCGCTGCCGGCTCACCACCGCACTGTGGTGAGCCGGCAGTGAGTCTGTGCGCCCCTGGTAACTCGCTCGTTGCAAGGGAGGAGGTAAGGTTGTATGGCGCCTGCACACTGCACAGCCTAGCAGAAGGCGCTTATTGAAGCAGTGTTGAGTGTTCATAACGATGTATATCCTTGGAATGCGACTCTCGACACAGGGCGTCACTGTGCGCGGCACAGGGCGTCACTGTGCGCGGCACAGGGTGTCACTGTGCGCGGCACAGGGCGTCATTGTGCGTGGCACAGGGCGTCACTGAGCGCGGCACAGGGCGTCACTGAGCGCGGCACAGGGCGTCATTGTGCGCGGTACAGGGCGTCATTGTGCGCGGTACAGGGTGTCATTGTGCGTGGCACAGGGCGTCACTGAGCGCGGCACAGGGCGTCATTGTGCGTGGCACAGGGCGTCACTGAGCGCGGCACAGGACGTCACTGAGCGCGGCACAGGGCGTCACTGTGCGCGGCACAGGGTGTCACTGTGCGCGGTACAGGGCGTCATTGTGCGCAACAGTGTGCGTCGGCCTTGTGACGTGCGCATACAGTCGAGTGTTATGTATGGTTATTGCTTGCCCTCTACGCCAACGCTGCGCATACGCGTCTTCGGAACCCTCAGGCTCTGCGTCTGTAACCTTCACCTGAGTTCAAGGACCGACACGCTCATAACTCGCGGCAGCTCGCCCGTGGCCGGCACTCGACTCAGCCCTGCAGTACCCCTCAGGCCGGCCTGTTTATTGGATCTGTGTGGCGAGCAGGGTGATTCGTCAACCCACGTACCTGTCTGACAGGCGACGCGGCTACCGCGGCGGACACACAGGCGTCTCGGAAGTATCGGCGCAGCGATTACGCTCGGCTGTCTGTCCACTTCGCTGCCGCCCGGCTGGGTCCATTGTCTGCGCGTCACCCGAACCGACGAGTGCTGCGAGCCGATGTTTGGTCGCCTCCGCCGCTCGATTTGTTGTTGTGGTCGTGAAATATTTTACGGGCCGGCCGTGGACCACCCGGCCCGTGAAGTGCCGACAGCGCGGTGGCGTCGTTAGGGTGTTCGGATGGCGCTCAGCGCTCGTTAAAAGTCGGCACTGTATAGCAGGTGCTGAGAGTGAGCTTTAAGTTAACGAGCAGGCTTCTGAAAAAAACACTCGGTCGGAATGGACCAACTTGATGAACTGTGTGGAAACAATACTTGCCACGATGCATGCAGTTCAATTGAAAAGAGAGATCATATGCAAATATTGCACTGAAGTTAACTGTATCTACGTCATATTTACCGTGTTCGAGTGGCAACATACACCACATACACCACATACCACATACACTATGTGTTTCAACTAATAACCGTCATTACAAATCTGTTTTCCATTGAAGGTCGTTATTCAACTAAAATGGATGCATGACAATTTGGTACACCAACGGCAATTACTGGCAATGAGAACCGCAATGTGCAGACCTAGTCAGCTTTTCGGTGACAGCTACGACATGTATAGTATTCGCATAGACAGCTATATGACATATAACAAGTTGGACAATATGACAGCTGTTACAATCCTCTGACCCACCCGTTTGGTCCGTTTCAGATGTACCCCAGGCGCCACAGCGGCCTCTCGTGGTCAGCTTCACATCCCGATCGGCTAAACTGTCGTGGGCTCCACTGTACACTGCAGACACCCCAGCGGTCAATTACGTCCTCCAGAAAAGGTGAGCACGTGCCTGTCGCATTTACATAGATCATGGTAGGGCTGTGGCTTAGCGCCTTTTGTGTGATGTGTCTATAAAAAAGCATTTCAGGACAAGGGTCAATAAACCTTTTGAAAATTGTCACTAAAATAATGCCTAAAAATAAATAGGTACAATTTTAAACCTGCAACTTTTTTCAAACATATAGCTAGAATCTTAGATTACTGGATCCGCGAATGGTTTTCTCCACACGCCAAAATACCTTCCATCGTCCCTGTCTCCGACTGATTTGAATACGTCCATCTCAAGTAACCATTTCACTCGCTAAATTGTCTTCAAAGTAAATATCTTCTCCGGAAAGGAATTCCTCTTGACTTTCTATTCTGTCAAAAGTCAATTTCAATCGACCAGAATTCCAGAAACCTGAGTAGATAACGTTGCTTCAATGGCCAGCTGTTGGCAGAGTTCTTTTAACAAGTGGTTGATTTAAACTTCAGTTTAAAATAGTTCACTGAAATAATTTGATATCTATTGTAGTCTTCTCTCTATTTGGTTTACAACTAGTATGATAATCATATAAGTATATACCTATGATGATACGAATCGATGTCTTTGTCTTGCATGCTGCTAGGTCTGCAACAGTTATGGGCTATGCAATTCCTATATCTCAAGATGTTGAATTTATATGTTACTTTCTTCTGCTCCACACGTTAAAGTTAGACAAAGCTAGAGTTACGATGTCCGTCACCTGCGCCTCTGCCGTTCGGCGCCTAATCGCCGAACGGCATAATTTATTATTAGAACCTATGGAAAGTCAGCTGATTCACGCCTAATCTCCCGGGTTCGAATCCCGCGGGCGGCGATGCCGCGTTCAGCGCGTTCCCTATAGGCTCTAATATCGAATTCTGCCAGCAGTAGACGACCACCTTTATTTGGTCTTCACAAAGTCGTTTTTATTACGCTACTCTTTACCAACTGTTGTAGGTATCTTCTCTTTCCAAACATTTTCTGGACATCACTCGATTTAGCTGGCCTACTGGCAGTTCTGGTTTTTCCCGCTAGGTGGCAGTGGCTGACGTGCCTGCAGTGGTATACTGTTCCGCCGAGCTTTCGAACGCTAAAGCATAACGCATCGCGGCGCCGTTTATTTACATTCACATTGTAGTAAGTACTAAGTACAGCTGGCTCATTGCATGACTGAGGCCATTCAACAAATGATAATGGATTAGGAATTGCAACGACAAGTGCAACGAGGCGCCATTGTATAAGTGTGGCAAAGGAGTGCTTATTTACGGAGATATTATTTTACAGACGCTATGATCCACCCGGCCCATGGGATCTGGAGAACGAAATCATCATCCCCGACAACAGGACCACCTTCAACGTCTCGGGACTGAAACCATTCACCGCCTACAGTTTTCGCATCTTCTCTGTCAACAGCGTGGGCCGAAGCCTGGCCAGCGAGCCCTCCTACCCCATGGTCACACACAGAGAACGTGAGTAGTGAAGATCTGTCCTCATTTCCACGCTTCATTCGGTGACACATTCGTGACAGTTCAGTAGTATTGGGACTTGCATGTTTTGTGTATTAATAACGTGATCACTGATCAGGCACGTGGCAGCCCTTTCTTGCCTGGTATTTTTGCCTCATCATCCGTTACCCTTAGAAAACCATAAGCGGGCTCGCTGGCTGCTAAATATTTAAAGTCGTTGAGGACGACGCTGTGATTAATGCCAGAGTTAATGGCCTCGACTTTAATCAATGGCCGTGGCTTGGACGTGCCCTGGGTATACGTCGGCCACTGCACAGGCCCGTTCAGGCCTCAGAGGTCAACCAAGAGCGTTTTTCTATTGTGGCATATAGACGTTTAAATACTGTGTTGCTGTGTGATGCTGCAACTCGATACAGATAAAGACATTACTAGAACAATTTATCAGCGCATTAAAATGTAGGTATGTGCAGTGGAGCTCTATTTTAGGTCTTACTGTGATACGTTTTTCATTTTATTGATATTTGTTTGCTCTCTGTGTTGTAATAAACATTTATGTGTATTTCAACACAGTATGTTGTAATTCAGCCTACAGCTTAGTATGTAATTCCTCGACTGATGAAGGCAGAGGCAGTTATATATAACCGGGACGGAACTCATTCGTAGAATATAGAGCTGGTGTCTCGGGTTTCTTGGCTGGCTATTTTGGTCTTACTGGACGGCAGCCTCTGCGATGTTCCATCTTGTTATGATTATTGTATGTGGCTGAAATTCAGGCCGTCTACATTCGAAATGTTATTTAAATCCATGGAAGTATGAAATTCATTCTGCAGCTGACTCGTCTGTGTGCTACAAATGCGGCACTAATATACGATGAGACTGACGACAGATCCAGCAGGCGGTGCTGTAATTATCCGTATCCTTACATTTATGTTTGAATCCGTTTCATGATGTATTTGCCTTCTTTGTAGGCTAGTTTTCACTATAAGCTGTGTCTTATGTATTTTTACGATGTGAAATACAATTACATATAGTTGTGGATTATACTGGCAACACATTTTCTTTCTATGACACGTACTGTTTGATCACCAGCGCCAAGTGGAAAGCCGACGGTCATCAAAACGTTCAGCCACACCTCCGACTCGATCGAGGTGGTCTGGAGGCCCCCGGACCGCTCCGAAATGAACGGCGAGTTTATCGGCTATCGCATCTCTGTCCGACCGCGGAACAAGGCCGACGCCGAGTGGACCAGAATCGACCTGCCGGGCAGCGCCAACGAGTCGACGGTATGTCCCTGGGAGTCGGAGCTCAGATTGGGATATCAAAATGGGAACTCAGAGCAGAGTAGAGCCCTTCATGGAATGGAAATTCCATATGGATATGGAAATGGAATGGAAATGGATTGAAATGGGACAAACTTTGGGGGAATTCATGGAATGGAATGGATTTTGATTGGAATGAGACAGACCATATCATGTTTTAGCACTAAAAACAGTTAAATATGCTAAATTCGGTGGAAATGGATGAAAATGAGAGCCCAATTAAATATGAATATGGAATGGAACGGATTTGGATCTGGCTGAATGGAATGGAATGGGATGGGGCTGTAAATATGTACTATGAAGGGCTCTACAGGAGAGTTTCGCTCCCCTCGATCCCGTCAGACTCCCGTCAGGCTTCCTCGCTTTCCTCAAGCTCCCCGCACTTCCCTCAGACGCCCCTGGGGGACATCGGCACGCCTCACCCTGTCTCCTTCACCGACTGCTCCAAGCTCGGAGCAAACAAACCGACCATTGTCTCCGTCGTGACGGCGCCGCCGCGTTTCAGTCGCGCCACGTTTGTATCCGTCCCGTGCCGGGCATTGCGCCGTAATGGAATCTATCGCGGCCGGGCGACGTGGCGCCGTCGAATGGCTCGTAAATTGGACCCTGTGTCTGGCGTCCGCACCGCGCCGTCAACGGTTTGGTCGCAGCGAACGTACGTTTTTACCGAGCGGGCCGACTCAGGAGCCAGTTGTAAACTCGTCACGAACGACCACTAAGCGCTCGTGAAACGGAGGATGGCGGACGGTCGGCGGATGGAGGATGGCGTTCTGCGAGAGACACTGGTTTAGAGGAGCGGTAAAGGCGGCTGGCGACGCTGCGTATTGTTTTTGTGCTCGTCAACGCCAGTTTCGCTTGGTTTATAAGGCAAAGTAGGCAGGGTTTCAATAGACGTGGGATATAAGGGTGCATATATTGGTGTCGCAGCAACGAAATTGTATCCTGTTTGATTACTTTTTCAGCATGTTTTTGCGTTTGTGCTTGCCGGTATGTTTTTACATCAGGGTCGCTTAACTTTGTATGTTCATGGGACCCAATGCATTATTTGTGAATTGTCTCCTTTTCTGTAACAGTAATTGCGAGCTGTGACCTTAAATTCCGTGTTACTATACGGTTATCATATATGCTGACTCAAGTTCTTTTGGTTTCAGAATCACGTTCTTGAGGAGTTGAGACCGTACACCGAGTACCTCATACGAATCCAGGTCAAAAACATGATGGGAGTCGGCCCCTTCACTGTTGTGAGGGAAACGACAAAGGATGGAGGTAAATATTTGACAGCTTTGGTTATCATTTTAAATTGATGACGTAGCAACCTTGTCAATGACTGAAAATAATTTTCCACTGTCATTAATCACTTGGAATGGTCAGAACATCTAAGAATAGTACGTGCAATGGTGCATGTCCAAAGATAACAAAAGACCTTGATTTGACACAAAAATCAGGCCACTGCAGTAAGGGGCCGACTTTGTATTGCTGTAATGCTGATGAGAGTTTTGCGGACGTAAATTATGCAGCCTGAAATTGGTGTTACAGCGTTTTAATAAACAATTTGTTTTCAACGTTTATACGAATATATTAGTTAATTTTGGGTGGGTATTAGTCAGAATTGAGCAGGCTTTTCAGCTATATTATTTTGTTGCGCTTAACAATGTCGGTGTTGATGGTATGACGTGTGTAAACATAACAATATTATTAAATGTTCAGCATTTATATTAAAAGTGTATTTTAGCACAAAAATATTAATGTTAAACTTTATATTTTACATGTATCATAGAGACGGTACATTTTCTTCAAAACTATGTTTGTTTTATCTGTTCACGTCCTGTAGCTTCGAAGCAGCATTTTGAATCGTGAAAGACTCCATAACACTAGAAATTTGCATTTATGTTGCGATATATTTTGCACTCATCACCCGTTAATATCTCGCTCACACTGCCTACGCTAGCCCGTCAATTTCTCTACACGTCTGTGTTTGTCGCATGTCGATCAGACTCTTGGTTGCCGAAATATTGACTTGGGAAAGCATCCATGTTTCGCGATTTCGCGATGGTAAAATTCCCTTTTCCGCCCTTTACTGCAGCGACCTGATTTAGTGTCAAATCCAGGTCTATTGATAGATCTAAGGCATGTCAAAATTAAAATGTATTTTACAAATGGCATGTGTGTCTCTTTTATTTTACTGATGAATGCCTATTTTATGTTGCGCAAGGCTGATTTTTTTACTAGAATATCCGATGGTATGCGGGCTGCTATAACCGACCCCTGTTGTCCACCGCAGTGCCCGAGCGTCCGGAGAATCTGACACACGCGGCAGTGGGCGACAGCTGGGCATCGCTCGCCTGGAACGAGCCTATCCACCCAAACGGCGTCATTGTCGGCTACTACCTGTACTTCGAGTTCAGCAGCGCCGACAGGAACATCACCGACAACCGCATCATCACCGAGGCTCGGCCCAGGATGGCCTACAATCTCACAGGACTGAGTGAGTGTATGCTGTGCTGATGAGATGGTACTTAATCTTGCAGAATTGAGTGCGGGAATGTAATGGGTATGTGATGGCATGGATGACATTTATTGGACAGATGATTGGGTTAAATTATCTTTAGGGAAAGTTTATGATGCGCGATGACTTATTAGAAGCAGGGTGTATTCATATAAAGATTAGTCCAAAGCTTTTTTTCGGGTTTGGGTCATATCTCAATACATTTTAGTTCATGAAACCAACACATATTTAGCAACCAGATAAACTTTATTTTATTTTTGTGTTTCTATAAGTTGTTATCTTAACAGCGAAAAGACCCTGTATTTACCTCTCAGTAACCAAACTGCACTTAACGTAGTTAAAAGTGGGATAGTTTCCACATGAATAGTATGTGCTGAATCAACGCACCTCTAACGTACTCTTCATCTCCTTCCCAGCACCTTACACCCGCTACACGGTGTGGCTACACGCCAAGACTAGCAAGCACGAGGGTGTCAAGTCTGAGACGCTCTCGTTCCGCACGGACGTGGGCGGTCCGAGCGCGCCGCTGCTGACCAACGTGACCTGTCGTGCTGACACGTCCATCTGGGTGCGCTGGCGGCGGCCGCGGCAGTTGAGCGGCTCCATCGACTACTACTACGTCATGTACCGCGGCGAGTACGACTCGGACCTGGAGCAGGTGCAGGTCGAGACCGATCCCGATGTCGCCGAGGACCAGGTGGGTTGTGCGAGATGCAAGGCTGCGAGGAAAAGCAGGCGCATATTGTTTATATCATGTGCTTAAAGATCATTTTAAAACGGCTAAGGCGACGCACTCGAGGGCTATTTTTGATCGGACTGGTGTATCCTTGTCTTGGTTGAATTCTGAATTATGAGCGTCATTTGACACTAACTTACGTCATCGTGGCGAAATTCATTGGCTTCGATATCATGGTCAATGGCTACCATCATGGCCATGATAATCAATTTAAAGACGCCAAAAATAGCTACCCAGACGTGCTATTTGTATCTGCGGCAGATCCTGTTGGCGAACCTGACCACGGAGACAGTGTACGAGGTGCACGTGGTGGGCGCCACCCGGTCCCGCTTCAACGGCTCGCTGCTGTACTGGGGCCCGCCGTCAGAGATGAAGACCGTGCGGCTGCAGCACCAGTGTGAGAAGATGCAGTACATGGAGCGACTCAAGGAGCGCCGCGCCGGCTGGAGCCTCAGCTCCGGGATGGTCACCGGCGTCGCATGCGCCAGCTTCGCCCTGCTCTTCACCATGGTGGCCTTCTTCATCTGGAGGTAACTAAAGACCAATAGGTGCAACTAGCGTCCTCTCTTCATGGTTTAGTTGAGTTCGGCAATGCTCGTTGGTGAGACATTATATCGGACGGTGTTTCACATCCAAAGTGTATATTCTTGATTCGAACATATTGTCGCTGCTTTTTTATGCGATCTGCGCGGTTGTGACTCTGAAAGATAATGTACAATATATATTTTTCTCCACAGGAAGTACTTCCAGGCGGCCTACAACTACCTGGACGAGCCGAACAAGACGCCGTCCACGCTCTCGACTGACTGGGAGACCGACTGTGCGGACGGGCCGGGCGCCCCAATCCCCGTCCACCTGTTCCCCAAACACGTCAGCCGACTGCACGCTGACGGCGACATCGGCTTCAGCAAGGAGTACGAGGCCATCCAGACGCAGACGCTGCTGGACGGCTACACCTCCGACTTCAGTCAGCAGACGGAGAACAAGGACAAGAACAGATACCTCAACATCGTCGCATGTAAGTGGCGTATATTTCTTTAAGTCATCCAATGTTGCACAGAAGCTCAGGATGCCAAGAGTCTTTCAATTTGGACTTACTGCATACTTCAGGAGTCTGAATGATGATGTTGGTGCACTTCAACTTCCTGTCACGTGAACAAAAACATATAACCACACAAGGTCAGTTTCTTTTCTTCACAGCAACACAATAGTTCACAAACCACGTTCCTTACAGCGCCCTTCACACGGTGTGTTCTCCTCTGTCGCAGACGACCACACCCGGGTGGCGCTGCAGCCGATCGGCGCCCAGAAGCGCTGTGACTACGTCAACGCCAACTACATCGACGGCTACCAGAAGCCGCGGGCCTATATCGGCACCCAGGGCCCGCTGCCGGCCACCTTCGACGCCTTCTGGAGGATGGTCTGGGAGCAGAACGTGCACATCCTCGTCATGATCACCAACCTTGTCGAGCGTGGTCGGGTGAGTTTTAAGCTGTCAGCAAGTGATAAGGTTATGATAGAGAGTGCCAGCGAGTGCTAAGCAGCATGCTTCCCAACGTTACTGTATCGGAGTGAAGAATGATTTTAGATAATAGTTAATACCCTATCATTCCACAGGTTTGTCGTAAGAAATTGATTTAGCAGATCTGGATGTAATTTATCCCTAATCATATAACATCATCCCTGGAAATATAAATCATTAATTTACACATTACCTACCAAAGATAAGTGACATGACTCACAGTTTCATGTTAAAGTAGTTTGAAGAAAAAAAACACGTTAACAGTTGCCCTGTATACAACTGCAATGTAATGTTTACGTCTGCTTGATAGGACTTGGACACTTCTTCCTCGGAGGTTTATCTGGAGGTAAACATGTTGTCAGTAACTCGCTTTCAATAACAATGCCTACCTTCCTTTGATGTAATGTCGTGTTCTAGTAGCTTACTCCGCATTACGTTGATTGTTGAGTCATGCAGTCTGTTTTTAACTGGGTAATGACTATTCTTGCTAAGCAAAAGTCATTAAGTCAACATTCAAAAAATAAATAATCACTAAAAGCACTTCACGATGGCTTGTGCTTGCGAGCTATTCTGAACAGGCGCAAGACATGTATGTTAAGTTAATGTAGCTTGCTGTATTTATGTTTTGCAGCAGGGGCGTTGGAACTACTTTGAATTTGTGGGGAGAACGTTTTGTCAATTGGTACTAAAAGTAAAAACAAATACTTTCCAATACCTCTCATTTGGGTTTACATGTTAAATGTCCTATTCTACCGTGAATAATAATAATGTAAAAATGCTTTATTATACACTCTTATCCGGCAAGGTAGAAGCTCTTTCATTCAGCGAATCCTCTTTATGTTAAGTTTTTGACTAACGATATGCAAAATACGTTTCTGAACTTTGCTGCGTCATGACTGCCAGTCTCGGTGTAAAAAAAATGTTACTTGGCCTTTGGTTTTGTGCCAAATATTTTTTAACCACTCGACTGGCAGTCTTCATCGTTCAGAAATATATATATTTTTCCGTTTTTTTATTGCATTTCTCTTTTCCCGTCGAAGATGTAGGAAAATTTCGGTGATTGTGCCACTGTTCTTTAATCTTATACAAAGTCGAGTTATGTGTAAAAAGTTGCGGGGGCGTCGCCCCAGCATGTCCAAAGTTGCGGGGGCGAGTTGACCCCATTGCCCACACGGCTCCAACGTCCCTGTTTTGCAGCGTTGAGGAGTTCAATGTTCTTCGTAATTTGTAATCAGGCATGCTATATTTATCGTTTATATATGGTCACTGGCTAGAGCTCTGCAACAATTTATTACATACCACACAGGACGTTTAATCTGTTGATTTGAGTCATGTGACATGTCAAAGCTTCAAGTACAGTAGTGTAACTCAGTGTAGTCCTTACGAAATGAAGCATGAACATTGAACAAGTGGAGGGTCTCATGTGACTGAAGAGGCAAACTCGTCATCTCCGGGGCAGAATAATAAGCGCTCGCTATGAAGCTGCGTCCCAGCAGGGTCACTACACTATTATTAGGAGAGATGTTTATTACCCAGTGGCTGCTCAGACAAACTAGTTAGTTCAGCTTCCATACTTGACATTCAATCAGCGTTGGGTACATATTAATTTGTGTTCTTCTTGTCTTCAGAAAAAGTGTGATATGTACTGGCCACAAGAAGGGACAGAAAGATACGGAGTAATACAAGTATCCGCTCTTGGTCAAGACGTGATGGCGACTTATACTATCAGAAAGTTTCGGATTCAACACGTAAAGGTAAGCCAAAATAAGCGTTTGCCAATTAACACAGAATAACGGATAAGTATGCAAATGATAGGACACCGATTAATTACTTAATGATGCGATCTTCATATTATCCTACAATATACGTAGGATTCATTCAACTTCTATCACGTTGATGTCATCGGATTTAATGTTGACCACAGTGAACTTTCGTTACCGACGCTTCATAGAACAGCGATTAGTTAGCCTCCATCGAACCAACTTCACTGTTCTTGACCCCAGCTGAAGAAGAAGAGCCGTGCGGCGACTGAGCGCGTGGTGTACCAGTACCACTACACCAACTGGCCGGACCACGGCATCCCCGACAGTCCGCTGCCCATCCTCAGCTTCGTCAGGAAGTCGGCAGCCGCCAACCCGGAGTCGGCCGGACCCATCATCGTACACTGCAGGTCAGTCCACCGAACCCATCATCGTACACTGCAGGTCAGTCCACCGAACCCA
>JARBER010170039.1:0-24246 GCA_030265075.1 Balanus glandula
GTCCCCATATAATTTTTTCCTGTTCTATATTATCATAACCTATACATCATAACCAAGTAGTCAGTAAGACAGCGCAGCGATAAATCAATAGACGTGGATACAATCATCAGTGCCAGAGTTCCGCGTCATTGCATCGGTGTGTTTATCGACAGATGACATTATCTATCGTGATTAACATCCCTGGCAGAGAACCAGGACGGTCGTGATTATTGTGTACTGTATTATGCTAACATTCCCGTGTGTAAAAGGATTATCAGTTTTCTATTAAACTTTCCACTTGAACAATACAAACGCCAACAAGGAAAACACCGTTGTCAGGGAAAGTGAATGATGACGTATGGTAATGCATGAAGAGCAAAGAGCGGCAAGAATCACAATCGCGCATATGTTTATCTGCCATCATCGATGCCCACAAAAAACACCATCCATTTACATTTCGCTGACATTACAATGCCCGCGCGTCGTCGGCACTGAGCTCGCCAGCACCACCACAACGCTCCCATCCTCTCACCTTCAGGAACGCGCTCGTGCATGTTGAAGTAGGTCTCTGCGAACTCGATCATATCGAAGTGCTCCTGCTGCTCGGGCTTGGCGTCGCCCTGCCGCTCCAGCTCCTGCAGCTCCTGCAGCTTCCTCTCGACCCGCTGCCGTCGGCGGAGATCTCGCTCATCCTCCTCCTGAGACACCTGCGAGACAGAGAGACACACACTGAGACACCTGGCGAGGCAGAGAGCCACACACTGAGACACCTGGCGAGGCAGAGAGACAGGCACACACCGAGACACCTGGCGAGGCAGAGAGACAGGCACACACCGAGACACCTGGCGAGGCAGAGAGACAGGCACACACTAACACACCTGGCGAGGGAGAGAGACACACACTGAGACACCTGGCGAGACATAGAGACAGGCACACACCGAGACACCTGGCGAGACAGAGGGACAGGCACACACTGAAACATCTGGCGATGAAGACAGGCGCACATTGAGACACCTGGCGAGACAGAGAGACAGTGTCACAGTGAGACAACTAGCGAGTCAGAGGAAATCACTCGCTGATCTTGGTAAAGAGAGCGGCTCAGGGTTTGCGAAAACCGTCTGGAATGGTACGCAGTAGTATATAATATAGCAAATCACACGAGGGAATAGGACTTTGCATAGCACTTCTGTGTTGAAATTAACAGAATCTCCGATGGCGATACATACCTAGAACTAAATAGTTCAAAATCAGCCCGAAAAGATGCTCGCTTAACATCACGTCTATCACGTATTCAAATCATAAGTGTGCTCAAACTTTTGACAAGACATACCCGTGAATGAAAACGTAATTTGAGTGATCAGGCGGTTCGACGGCGTGGTCTAACGACACCATCACATAGGCCGTCACTACCACTGCTGCTCCATTAGAGCTGCCTTCGCTGCCCTCTGCCGTCTCCGCCCCCCGCCCCCCGCCTTACCGACGGCTGCCGGCTGTTGCCGGTGCTGTTGTTGCGGCTCCTGTTCGGACTGTGCACGTCGCTGGCGAGGCGGGCGCGGCCGGCCGGGGAGCCGCTCCGCAGCCGGTGACGGGTGGCGCGCTGTACCTTCTCCACGCCCTGGTGGGTCGGCAGGCCGGGCGGCGGCACAGAGGGGATGGCCGGCGGCGACGGCTCCGGGTCGCTCGGCGCCTTCTTGTTGTTGACCAGGATGCTCTCGTAGATGGGCTCCTTGGGGATGCGTTCGATGGGCGGCGGCTGCGGCGCGCCGCTGCGCCTGCCGTACAGCTCCTCGCCAGGGGGCGGCAGGATCAGCTCCGGACCGGGCTGCTGGTCCTGATGCTCCGTCTCCTCGCCGGGCGGCGGGGGCGGGGGCGGCGGCGGCGGCGGCGGCAGGGGCAGAGAGGAGGGTTCCTCGCCGGTCTCCTCCGCCAGCGGGCTGGGCGGCGGCAGCGGAGGAGTGGAGCTGCGGCGAGGCGGCTCCGACGCCGCGGCACGACGCTCCGACAGCTCGTCCATCTGACGGAGCAAGACCGGTCAGACGGCAGGACAGGGAGTGAGAGACGCGGGGATACGGTACCCACGGAGTGCATATTCACTGGCGACCACCTATTGAAACTGGACACAAGCAGAGCGCATGATTTTGCTGAAGTGAAGTGGTCACACCATACACGAGAGGTGGACGTACAGCAAACTACAAAAACATGCCATTCCCTATCATAAACCAGCGCTCGACAAGAATTTAAAATGTCATCTGCACTCTATGATGATTATTCGGGCTTACAGGCACCGCGGCTATCAAAGTCACATGACACTGTTCTGTACTCCCAAAACTTTCAGCCACGAGACCACGTCCAAGTTCCGCTAGCTTTCAGCCTCCCCTGACGCTGTAGCCTCCCTCCTGTCCACCCTCGTCTCCACCCACCTCTCCGAGCACGGTCAGCTCCAGCTCCTCCAGGTTCTCCCGGATCTCGTTGACGACACTGCTCTGGCCCGAGTTCATGTCGCTGAGGAACGAGAACAGGTTGTCGAGGTCGACGGAGACGGAGGACTTGGCGCGGCCGCCGGCGGGCCGCTCGCCGTCGCCGGCCGCCGCCGCCGCCGACAGCTTCTGGTTCAGCTGGTCGGCGATCTCAGTCATTTCGTCGATGTCGTCCTGTTTCAGCCTGTGGAACGCAGTGACGGTGAGAGGAGCGGAGAAGCCGATCGGCCCACAGCTGATATGCTGAGCTGGACGGCGCCCTGAGCCAGGTCCGCACGGTACAAAACAAAAAATAGTCCGAATGTTTTGCGTGAGTGACCCAGGTCCAAACCCGCGTTATGCAGAGCTTGTTGCGCAGATCTTGAACTCACTACCCGATTGTACAATTTCTGTTTGCCAGCAGTCTGTTCGCACATTGACGGAGCTACAGATAAGCACATAACTGTTTTTTAAAATGGACGGCGCCAGGGGTCAGCACATCGGCAAAGCCATGGATCGGCACATTGCACAACACGGGCTCAAAGCAGCGACGACAGTTTTATAGAGATAGCAGACATAAGCATAACTGGGCAAACATAAGCATAACTGGCTTAACGTTCCAGTACTCTGCCTTAACGTTCTAGCACTCCCATGTATTGATTGAGCTACGTTGGAACGATTCAGCGACGTATCGGGACAGTTCAGCGACGGGAAATAGAGCATGTCGACTTGCAGCATTTGCGTTAGTCCGATTTCGTTCAGCACTGCGACATACGACTCGTCAAATCTGAGTGTGCTGCAACCAGCCATCCGCTCCGTCCGAAGTTCGACGTGGTCAGGATTAAATGTAGTCAGCCGCGGGAAAAAATATCACAGGCCAATGGCCAATATCTAATGCAAACCGAAAGTAAAATGGCAATTACTCGAAGAAAGTGAACTTTACCCAGGCTAAATAGTGAATAGTGGCAAAGTACGGTGCAAGCAGCATTCAGTTGACCGGGATTTACATAATAAATGATAGATTTAAGGTAAAGGCTTTGTAAGCAATTCGTGAAAATAACCTGCTATCGTATGTACAAGTATACTGTCAGATCAGTCAGCCAGAAAGCCGAACCATATTAAAGCTGCTACAATGTACCACGGACGCAAAATAACTTTTGTCATAGCAGCTTTATTTGGTTTGTTGACAGTAAAATGACATTTCAGAGGACTTCGTTCTCTTAACGAAAAATACACGATGCTAAGAGCAAATTGTGTTGTTTTACAATCACAAACATGTTTATGCCAGATCCAAAGTAACAACGCCAGGAGTAACAAACTGTCCTACTCACTTTCCGTTCGGCTGCGGTTCTGGCGGAGGCAGTGGCCTGGAAGCAAATCAAAGGCACTCGTCAGCGACACGCGGGCATCGAAAGCGGGCGGGCATAGGAAGCGGGCGGGCATCGAAAGCGGGCGGGCATAGGAAGCGGGCGGGCATAGGAAGCGGGCGGGCATAGGAAGCGGGCGGGCATAGGAAGCGGGCGGGGGGGGGGCTAGTAAGGAGGCGGGCATTGGAAGGAAGAGAACGGCAATCGGATGCTAGCGGGGATAGAAAGCGAGCGAGGTAGGAAGCGAAGCCCTCGAACAGTCTGCGTCATGTCAGACGGTACCATAGTACCATAGTCTGGTCTGGCCGGCATAGTAGCGCAGTACCTTTCATTGGTGTATCAGCAAAGCTATTTATTTCGATTAAGTGTAAAGCAAAGCGATTGGGCGCAGCAATGAAGATAGTCCGAGTTGAGTTCCTCGCCTCCAAGCATCAGCAACGCTATTTCTTTAGCCTGTCAAGCACAGCGATTGAGCGTAGCAATACCGTCCACGTCAAAGAATGTCCCTCCCTACCGTGGAGAATTGGTCTTCGCTGACAAACGGCAGCGTCGATATACGTACTGCTCCTCGGCCTCCAGTCGCCGGCGCTCCTCCTCCTCCAGTTCCCGGCGTTTCTCCTCATCCTTTCGTTTCTCCTCCTCGACTTTCTCCCTCCGCTGGCGCTCCTCCTCGATAGCTCTCATCTCACGCAGCGCAGCGGCCACCTGAAACCCGACCGGGCCCCGCGTCACCATGGAAACCGCAGAGTCGTTACTACGGCAACGAGAGGCGACCATCCGCAGCAGAATGAGGCGGGGCAGCCCGGGCCGAAGTAAATATGAAGGCGTTTTAGTAAAAAAAAAAAACTTTTGAAGCTGCGAAAGCTTTAACGCTTGAAAGTTTTTTTTCTGACAGCTGTGAAGAGGGTAATACAGATTCCTAGCAAAGCAAAACACCAGTACTTTAACGCACTAATTTCCATGTGATAGAAAAGCGGCTCTATTCGTTTCAAGTGCTCGACCTTTGCATGCCCTGCTAGTATAGTCTGTCGCAACCAGCTTCAGATAACTTGCATGAACAATAGCATTGGACTATGCTGTCGAGCCGCAGCCGAGCTCAGCCAGCCGGCCGTCGCGGGCCGTACCTCCCTGGCGAACATGCCCCGCAGGTGGCTCTGCAGCACGATGGCGGCGCGCCGCTGACGCAGGAACAGCAGCCGCTGGCGCTTGGCACGGTAATGCCGCTGCAGACACCTCACCGCCTGCAGCTTCTCCCGGTACACTGCGGGGCAGAGCGGCGTCAGTGGCCAGCACAACACGCAGAGGTCAGCGGCAGGTCAACAGAAGGTCAGCGGCAGGTCAACAGAAGGTCAGCGTCAGGTCAACATAAGGTCAGCGTCAGGTCAACAGAAGGTCAGCGGCAGGTCAACAGAAGGTCAGCAGCAGGTCAACAGAAGGTCAGCGTCAGGTCAACAGAAGGTCAGCGGCAGGTCAACAGAAGGTCAGCAGCAGGTCAACAGAAGGTCAGCGGCAGGTCAACATAAGGTCAGCAGCAGGTCAACAGAAGGTCAGCAGCAGGTCAACATAAGGTCAGTGGCAGGTCAACAGAAGGTCAGTGGCAGGTCAACAGAAGTTCAGCGGCCCGGCCAGTCAGCAGCGAGTGGGCCGAGGAGTGGGCCGCGTGGTGCAGTGAGATGTCCCGCCGGCTGAGGGTGCAGTGAGATGTCCCGCCGACTGAGGGAGCAGTGAGATGTCCCGCCGGCTGAGGGAGCAGTGAGATGTCCCGCCGGCTGAGGGAGCAGTGAGATGTCCCGCCGGCTGAGGGAGCAGTGATATGTCCCGCCGGCTGAGGGACACACACCAGGTCGAGGAAGCCGCCATAATAAGCGTACATGCCACTCGGACAGCACATGGGGCGTAGTCTATCCGCACCAAACTGTCTGTTGCTTCGGCGAAAATTCGCGGGGGAATTCAAACGAGCGTCCAACGCAGCCTCTCCGCCGGTTCCCTGACGCTTATGTCCACTCTCTCTCTCCATGCCGCCACACCTATGAAGTAAAGGAATCTTGGCCACACCAACCTTTCCTGCGCACGTATCCTCTGTAGATCTTCTGTATCCGAACGGCCGACTTGTAGACGAGGACGGACCGCTTGTCTTCCAGCGGCTCGTGAACGCAGTGCCGCAGGAAGACCTTGGTCTTGCCCATCTGCCACTCCCGCTCGGGCAGGTTGTGCTGCTTCATGATGTGCCTGCCGTGACCACACGCTGCGGTTAGAGACCGGCTCGGGGGCAGAGAAGACCAGAGGAAACACAGAGAGTGCTGACGCCACGCTGGAAATACGCAGAACTCAGAAGTAAGTTAAGGATACTGAGAAGTCCGCTACCACGCAGAGTATTCAGAATCAAACACATTACATACGTATGCTTTATTTGCATAATAATGTCTTAGACTCAAACAGATAAAATATATGCGGTAGCTTCGCTCTCCATCACTCATATAATCGCTCTTCTTCGTCTGAACATGCACACGACAAACCGAGACTATCGTGGCATCCCGCCTTGCGAGTGTTGACCTTGCCGACTCACCTGCAGCCTTCGTCGGCGTTCTGCTGCCGCCAGCGCCGCCCGGTCAGACACTGGTAGCGCTGGCAGAACTCGAGCCGCGACAGGTGGATCGGGAAGCCCTGCTTCCGGATCTTGATGATGTCCAGCATGCCCAGGTACTTGAGCTGGTCGAGCACGAGCGGCCCGTCGTAGCAGCGAGCCTGCTTCTTGCTGTTTGGCTTGATGCATCGCACATACCTGGCGAAATTCGGCAGTGAAGTTATTACAAATTATGACGCGCAGCACAGCGAATGCCTATATTTCAGTAGGCACGTACCATGCCCCATCAGAAACTTACCACTGCAGAGTCCACTGAAGTTCTCAGGCGTTTCGCTATAAAATCGCTTCCAAGTATTCTTAAACAAGTTTATATCAAAGTATCCTAGAATCTTCAGGGATTCTTAATAACGCTCGGACGTTTGCTGCTGAGCACAACAGGCTGATGACGGCGGCCCGCTTATGAACATTAATGGTGTTTTGCAGCCGGGGAGAATGCCAAATGAATTCACCGCTCGCTAACGACAATGACGGCAGAAAGCGATAAACAGGTCCTGGGGCGGTACAGGCCTCGGCGTAATAGCGTTAGTTTCCCAAACGCTGGATGATATGTACGATACAATATGCACTGTGTGTCTTTTCTGCATATGATGCGATAATAGTACTGGCGTTGAAGATGATTTTGAATATTGAGGTTTCAGAACGAGACAAATGTCATACTGTCTATCCGGCGCGTCGCTGCCCACACGAGATCCCAGAGTCATCACTGTCCAGTATCCACTTCCACTACCAGCCAAGGTCGTATTCACTATCAAATAGTAGCCTAGCTCAGACAGCAGTTGTGTGTGAGATACACATCAGTGGCTCGCAGCCTAGTCAGAGCCTCGTTCTCGAGCGACCCTCTGCCGGTGACCTTCACCGTCGGAGCCGGCGTCCACGGCTCTCACCAGGGGTTGTTCAGCTGCAGGAGCGGCTCTCACCAGGGGTTGCTCATCTGCAGGAGGGGATCTCACCAGGGGTTGTTCATCTGCAGGAGCGGCTCTCACCAGGGGTTGTTCATCTGCAGGAGCGGCTCTCACCAGGGGTTGCTCATCTGCAGGAGCGGCTCTCACCAGGGGTTGCTCATCTGCAGGAGGTCCACCAGCGCCTGCAGCTGCTGCCGGAACGCGTCACTGACGGTCGGCTTGCCCTTGGACGTGCCGCGCGAGATGGTGCTGCTCATGGTGCCCGTCCTCGACATGCAGCTGAGCAGGTCCTGACAGAGAGCGGAGCGAGGTCAGAGACGCAGTTCAGCAGGTCCTGACATAGAGAGTGAGGTCAGAGACTCAGCAGGTCCTGACAGAGAGCGGAGCGAGGTCAGAGACGCAGTTCAGCAGCTCCTGCTGCAACAGGGAGCAGATGGTTACCGTGGGATTATCTCTACCGCCACCGGTGACCGCATCAGAGTCTGTAATGATTCAGACACATTCGATCCCAATGGTATATTCAAACTCATTCAACAGCGCTCAGCACATAACAATCATTACAATTACAGGTGTAAATACAAGTACTTAACTTACTAGTACATATAGTATACAATATGCATTACAGCGGAAAGTGTTGAACTTGCCTCGCTGCGAGCAACATGACTGTCGAGGTGCCTTCTGGCGTGGTTCGAGGTGTACTCCTGACCCACTTCTCCGTATCCCTGCCCCCTTCCCTCTCCCTGCTCTGCTATTCCCCTCTCCTGCCCACATCTCACCTGGAACTTCCCTGCTCTGCTACTTCCCTCTCCTGCCCACATCTCACCTGGAACTGCGCCAGCTCTTCCACGAACTTGTTCTTCGAGCGACTCATGAAGTCGAAGAACAGGTCCTGCTGGGCGTCGCGGTTCTTGTCCACGAAGCCTTCGATCGTGTACGTCACGTGGCCGGCGTAGTGGCGGATCGCGAACTCGGACTCCCACCGGCGCCGGTCCTCGCCCTTGACGAAGTACGGGTGCGAGTCGAACTCCTGGTGTAGCTTCGAGAGGTACGTCTCGTCCGAGCCCTGCGGCGGGCGCGGCGGTGATGGGTCAGGCTCAGTCAGGGCCAGTCAGGGTCAGACAGGGTCAGACAGGGTCAGACAGGGTCAGTGGCCCCTACAAGTGCGGAGGCTATGGATATCAGTGTTATCACGCGCTCTCTCACACTAGGTCCGGTCAGAACAGTAGCGGCTTATGAAACAGTGCCATCTCACGCTCTGTAGCAGATCCAAAGGAGAAGACGACAAACGGCTGACATTGAAAGAGGAAAGCGGACTGCTCCCGGACAGCGGAGAAGCTCGGACCAGGTACCTCCGGACACAGCTCTCACAAATCAGAGGAGTGGCTGTCCCGGACAGCGGAGAAGCTCGGACCAGGTACCTCCGGACACAGCTCTCACAAATCAGAGGAGTAGCCGGCAACGCCGCCCGTCCCGTTATAAACCAACCATAAACCCGACACGAACAGCGGTTATTTGGACATTGAATCGTAGAGCATGGACATGCAAACTGGCTGTAGCATTGCATTCTTAATTAGGGTGAAGCCAAAAAACTACCTAGTATGATGAGCAGCTAAGCCTTCCACAAGCAATTCGCGAAAAGAAAACGAAATGAAAACTGAGCGTTTAGCGTTTGCGCAAAATGTAAAAAATGTTTGAAGTAAATTCCGAAACTTGAAATAGGTATGTGAAATATTTGATGATAGGAAATGTTCAGCATATGCTACGTTGAGGAAAATACTCCAAGAAAACAATGGCATTGAACATCTCCATCTTTCTTGGACCAGTTGCCATGGTCTTCATTGGTAAGCTTGAAGCTGTTTTTCGTAAATGCGTTATGTGGATAACTTCCGCGATCCATCCAATCACCGATACCAAAAAGAAGACAATAACAGCACCAAAATAACGTTGACATCCCCGTTTAGGAGCCAAAACAGCCCACACCACACGATCCAGACAATGGGGATCGCGAGTCACACGACCATCACTGACCCGCAGCAACATAATATTCTCCAGACCAAACCAGCGCCACACACACACGCAGACCGTTCCCAGTGATGCGGCGGAAACAAACTCCACCCACTCTGTCGGCTGCCCGGAGTCCTGTCACGGCGGGTGGACAGCTCCGATACGGCTCGGCTCGATTAAACCGAGCCCCCCAGCCGACAGTGCCGGAGCTGCCGCCGCGACACACATTGCCTGAGGCGAGGTGCGCTGAGAGGGGGTGGAGGGGGGGGGGGGGCGGTCGATCCAACCACACGGGCGTGGCTCCTCAGTCGAGAGCTGCGGAGAGCTGCGGAGCTGCCGAGGGAAGCCGCAAACGACCCGAGCGGCGGACAGAGCCGGCCAAATGACGGCCGAAAGGTGACAGCTACAGGGCGGAGGGGAGGATTTCTGGGACGATTATGAGGATTTCTGGGGAGATATGAGGACTTCTGGGACGAGGGTGGAGCTTTTGACGGCGACGGCTCGGACAGTGATTAACTCTTACGGTTGGAGTTAAGCAGTGCATACAGAAAGTTTGAAAGGCATAGGTGCAGCGGCTCCTTTACCTACTTTTCCTGTTCATGCTTCAGCATCTTTGCATCGTTGTATACTTTATCACATAACCATGACACATACTGGGTAGTTAACCGATAATATAGCATTTGATCTACACAAGAACCCAATCGTTTTGCTTCTGATAGAAGCATTGATATAAACCCGTAATTTAACACTGTGCCGGTTCAATGTGCGACAACGCTATCAAAGATGGGACCACCTGCCCAGCGGTCTCTAGATATGACTGTAAGCGTCTGTCATTGAGTGTCATTGATCATTGATTGTCGGACGCCTGCCAGCCAGTCGTGAGCCCGATCCAGTCGGCAGCGCTGAACGGTCAAAGGTCACTTTACATGAGGCGCCGTCGGCTCCTTAACGCCTGAGCGGTAACCAACGGCCAGACCGGACCTTGGAATAACGTGTGCTGCGATGGCGATGCCCGAATAGCAAAGCCTCCATTACCTTATACCTTGGGTCGCTCTTCGTCATCTTTCAAGTTCTACATACCCACCGTTTGATTAAATGTGCAAACAAAACAAATGAATACACCCGGGCAGTGCAGTGTGTAGTGTGCAGTGTGACAGATATAGCACTGTGTGGGCAGCGCAATGGCGCCCTCGACATCAATGTCCCGTACCTTCGGCATTCGACACTCTTCCGAGAGCAGCTTCAGGATGCAGCGGGGAGGCTTCTCAATCAGCTCCAGACACTCCGAGTTGTCCGAAAACTGAATATGCGAGAATTGGATCTCTTCTTGCCGATACTGAAAAGACACGACTTTGCAGCTCAGAGCTAAGGATCGACTGCTAAGTCGACTTAGCGGGCAAACAATGGAAACAGCTCACGGCGATCCGATACTGGCGAAACTCATACATTTCACATTTAAACCAACCCACATGATCGACGCAACGACCGGAGCTGACACTGAAATGTAACTAAAATGTAGATAAGCGATCAAAATCATTGACCACATCACTGGCTTCACGATACAAGGGCGCTTTGAAGACATATGTAAATAGACAGTCATCCCACGAAGCATTAACATCTGAGCCTGAAAAGTTTGCCGTATGTGTGGGCACAGGGCTGCTCTGACCACGTCGTGTTAGTTTATATAACTGTCAGCGGGAGACCACGTCAGCTGGCGACGGACACGTTCGGCGGAATGGAGGGAGGGCCATCTCAGAGGACTAGTGGGATATTTAACTGTCGGGGGAATCAGTGTTAGGTACTGTGGTCCATATTAACCCAGACACTGAATAAACAACCAGCGAAAAACCTGAGCGCTTCACCACTTAAAGATTTCTCCGCATGACAAAAAGAGCTCAATCGTCAACAGGGACAGCTGACGCCGAAGAATTAATATACACACATCAGAGAAGGAACACGAGAGGCCGCGCGAGCCATGACCACTCGTTCTTTTGGCCATTTTTGAGTGCCAAAATCAACAGTTTTACAGATTCGCCAAACGAAATGAGCTCAAATATGCATATAAATCACGAAAAGGGGATTAAGCCTCTCTTAAAATGAGATTAAGGTTTCGCATCCTCCTTACTTTTCCTCACATTCCAACGTCCCTGTCTATATTTGAGCAATGACTGTTCGGTGAAGTATTACGAGGGGGTAGTATTTGATTCATTAATATCAGAAGAAAAAAAACGTATTGTAAAAAAATGTAAAATAGTTATTAAAGGTATTGGGAAATTAAGAAGCTGATACAAACCACAGCGCAAGAACCAAGTCGCCTTACATGCCTAGCATGACAGAGCCGATTAGTTTTTGGTCTGTGTCCCTACTTTTAGCAAAGGGATTTTAACAGAACCAGTATAAAATGGTGCGAAATAAGTCACCTAATATGTTTTGACATGACCACATATCCCGTATTTCATCATAATAAGAATAAATATCTACTAATCACAACTCTTATCATACCAAATCATCCACAGATACAAGGCATTTTTGTCTCACCAGAGTCGACAACGAGCTTTGTGTGTAAAATAACATCTTTTCGTTTGTCATTTAACGATACAGACATGCCAAACTAAGCCTTTTATATGTTTCTTGAAGTCAATTCCTCAACAAACTATCAACTTTACCAGCGGATGGGTGTTAAAATATAAATACCGTAGATGTCGCAAGGAAACTTTTGCTCCCATTCGGCAATGGAACCTTAGATAATTTATCATAGTGAACATGCTACATTATTTACCGCCTCCTGTTCCAGCGCGAAGACATAGTGGTTGAAGAAGGTGTGCAGCTTCTCGTTGGTGTAGTTAATACACAGCTGCTCGAACGAGTTCTTGCCAAAGTTCTCGAAGCCGAAGATGTCCAGTACCCCGAGGAAGGCCCCGCTGTCTTTGCCCGGGTTGGTGCACGTGTTGATCTGATTGACCAGCCAGGCAAATGTCCGCGAGTAGAGCGCCTTCGCCATGGCGTGCCGGTTCTCTCGAGCCTGAAAAGCAGACAACAGCCAGGCGTGACAGGTGAACGAGCAGTCTGCTGTATGATTCATGGAAATCTTTAGGACAACCAACATGAAGTGAAAGGCTTACATATTTTATTTCCATTTCACTCACTTTCTTCATTTTTTCACTTTCATTCACATCATTTCATCACATTCACCAAGGCATACATATTACACATTTCAATAAAAACGTTTAAGACAAAACTTAAAGATAAACGAGCACTATGCTGCAGACATGGCCCGTCAGGCATAACATATGATACATGTAAAACGCTAGCTTGCAAAAGCGCACGCATGACATTCACAAACCCCTTCCACCACACCGCAAATGCTATTGCGATTCAGCAGCTCATGTGAAGCCAGTCTGCCATGAAGCTTCCTCCCCACTGCACCAAATCACCAGCTTCTCTCGACACTGAACCAATCACAAAAAGCCCCTCTCGACCCAACACTGCGAGCTGAGCACACACAGCGGGGAGCTTCTCCAGCCCCCCTCCCCCCTCGACAGCTGCGTCTGTTGGGACGCCGCGGGAGAGTAATGGACAGACCGGGCCCAATGTTGTTGCTCTGTTCGACACAACGTGGCTCCGTTCGGTAAGCTGTGGGGCTTCGTTCGGCACACTGTGGCTCTGTTCGGCACGCTGTGGCTCTGTTTAGCACACTGTGGCTACTTTCGGCACACTGTGTCTCCGTTCGGCACACTAACGCTCTGTTCGGCACTTTGGCACCGTTCGGCACGCTGTGGCTCCGCTCGGTACGCTGTGGCTCTGTTCGGCACGCTGTGTCTCCGTTCGGCACAGTGTGGCTCCGTTCGGCACGCTGTGGCTCCGCTCAGTACCCTGCGACTCCGTTCGGCACGGCGTGACAGCAGTACGTTACCCGTCTCTCGCGGAGCAGTGAGCGGTCTATTGATGTATGACGGAAATCCTCCGACAGCAATGGCACGCCGGAGACGTCCGGAGAGCACAAAAACAGCCGAACGGACGGAGCGGGTCAGATGTTTCAGGCGAGGCGCGCCAACAGCTCCTGCAGGCGCCGCCAGCTCCTGCAGGCGCCGCCAGCCCGGTCCGGGCGAGGCGCGCCAACAGCTCCTGCAGGCGCCACCAGCCCGGTCCAGGCGAGGCGCGCCAACAGCTCCTGCAGGCGCCGCGAGCCCGGTCCGGGGCAAGCCAGTCTGGCTAGTGAATGAGCGAGATCGCAGTCCACGGCGGGTGGATCTTAACTGCAGCTGTTATACAGTGCTAAAGCATCAAACCTGCATTGTGTCAAAATGTCCGTATAACCTGTGTTTTTTTCCCTCGTTCTAACCAGCAGACAGCTGTCCTACGCACAAGTCGTAGATCAACACTAAGCCGCCAGTGCGCTCCAGTCCGGGCACTACGTTTCCCACAGCCCCGCTGCTCCCACCACAAGCTATCGGCGTCATCGGGAGCAAGCATTATTGCACACATCCAAAAATAAATAGAGGAACTTCGCTTCTCGCACGGCCCAATAAAGAATTATACACCGTGACTCGACTCTGTCTTGTATGTGCCGCGGACCTGGTGCGGCCGTGCGGTCCGGGGACTGCGTACCTCGTGCGGTTTGAGCGGGATCTCGGTGATGTTGCCGCGCACGTTGATCTGCCGATTGAGCAGCACCAGCCGGACGTCATCGCCGGCCAGACCGAGCAGCTGCGACACAGTGGCCAGGATGGCGGCGTCCTCGGCGGTCAGCTCCGTCTTCTCCCCGTCCACGTCCTGTGGCAGACGGGTCAGGTCAGGTCAGGTCAGGTCAGGTCAGGTCAGGTCAGGTCAGAGGCGGGTCACAGCCCCGTCTTCTCCCCGTCCACGTCCTGTGGCAGACAGGTCAGGTCAGGTCAGGTCAGGTCAGGTCAGGTCAGGTCAGGTCAGGTCAGGCCAGGTCAGAGGCGGGTCACAGCCCCCTCTTCTCCACGTCTACGTCCCGTGGCAGACGGGTCAGGTCAGGTCAGGTCAGGTCAGGTCAGGTCAGGTCGGGTCAGAGGCCCGTCTTCTCCCCGTCCACGTCCTGTGGCAGAGGTCAGGTCAGGTCAGGTCAGGTCAGGTCAGGGCAGAGGCGGGCCACAAGGAGGACAATGCACGAGCCAAACTTGCTGTGGTCCCAGTCAACATAATACCGTTCCAGCCAATACAATGCCGTGGAAAAGCGCATCACTCCTCATTTTAAACCCATTCGCCGTAGCCAAAATAGTTTCAGTTCACAACAAAGAAGCCGGCCACTCTATACACAACAGAGATTGATGCTGCCATTCGGCGCCTCAGTACTGATCCGCCCCGGCTAGAAAGGCCGATACAGTGCGGCCGTATAGCGCGCCCTCCACCTGTTGGTTCGATCAACACAGCGGGGGCGGGCTGCGAAATGTCACCGCTCCGCCAAATGGAACCAAAACAATGTGCCGTTGCCTGTCTGGTACTGACAGACAGCGCGACTGAGCTACAACAGTACGGCCAAACTAGGCACACGAAATCAGTTATGTGTTAAAGTTACAAGCATGGGTTACAAGAACATGAAAACATAGACTACAAGTTACAAGAACATGAAATAATCTATTAAATGCAATCTGTAAAACACAGATAAATCGTGTACATCTTAGTCAGCATTCATTTTCAGATTCAAAGCCATCCTTCCAGCAACCCTCGGCCTTCTCAACCCGTTCATCTGCCTTTTCACCCCGTCCCCCTACCTCCTAATACCGTTCCCTTCCCTATGCCTTCTCATCCCATTCATCTGCCTTCTCACCCCGTCCCTCTACCTCCTTACAACGTTCTTCTGCCTTCTTACCCCGTTATTCTGCCTTATCATCCCGTTCTGCTGTCTTCCTCCCCTCGTCTCTCCTCCACCACCCCTCTCACCTGAAAGCTGATGTTGCCGAGCCAGAGGATCGCCGAGATGGTGGCGTACAGGCCGTCGCACACCTCCTGCGGGATCTGCAGGACGCTGAAGGCCAGACGCAGCGCGTCGAACCGCTCGGCGTCGTCCACGCCGCCCAGGCTGACGCAGCCCGACTGGCGCAGGTAGCTGTAGTGGGTGGCCTCCTTCAGCTGGAACTGGGACGCCAGCTCCGCGTCCCTCTACAGAGAAGGGAGAGATCAGTTAGAGCGCGTCCCTCTGTAGGGAGGAAGGGAGGGGACGGGGAGCTAGGAGAGGGACAGGTAGAGACGGGTGAATGGGCAGGCAGCCGAAGTGTGACTTCTCGCCCGGCTGGAAGCGTGCAACCATATTCGCGTCTCGCTCCAGACGGGACCGTCGGAACAGGATGGGTTAGAGGAGCACTGAGCACAGAACAGCCATTGTCGCTGTCTTTAAACCCCTCAAGGGCAAATCGGATCGCAGGGAGCGACGGGGAGCCGAGGAAGGGTTTGAACAAAAGCCAATTTGACGCATTTGTGGCGCATCAGCCGCCTGTTATTTGCGTCTGTGGAGCCGGCGATGATTGTCGGAGAGAGGGAGCGAGAGCGGGCGGCAGCCTGTGGCGACCGTCAGGCCGACGGCCAGTAATGAATAGCAACGAGCAATGCAGCCGTCCCAGTCCGCGACGGCTTTACCAATAACTCGCCGAAACGATTTGTTACTGAGGTCGGCGGCACGGAGCGTGGAGGGGTAGGTCGGAATTGCTAACGACATTTGTCCTTTATGAGAAGCAATCACTTGAACGGTATGCTGATGTCCAAGTATCCAGATAGACATAATTATTCAGGTGAAGTTTGCTGGCATGTATGACCGATAATATGGTACCCGCAAGACTAAAACACGTACTCACTGCAAAATATCATAATAGCGGATAGCCGTTTTTGTGAAAATTTTTTTCGATGCTGATAATGACATTACTGAGGTTTTGGAGAATAGCCCCATACATATTTTGGGTATACAAACTTTATGCATTTTACCAGCAATTTCGTACCAGAAATATAGCCATGGGAAACATTTCTACACGGAGAGAAAGTCAACTCACCCCGTGAGTGTTTACTCTCATAGGGGTTACCACGTCCAAAATACAGTACCTATATCGGGGTGAGTGTGCTTCACGCATTGGAGTTTTGGGTTAACTACCTTATTTTTTCAGTTTTATAACTATTGATGTTGTTTCAAAACTCACATGTATGGTACATAATACTTTTGTGACTGCTTTCGTTGTTATACTTCGGATTGAAGAGTTGTGATACTCTTATCGAAAAAGTATTACAACTCTTTAATAAGAAGTAAACGACGAAAGGCGGAATCACGAAAGTATCGATAAGAATTACAGAGTATTTCAACTCTTAATCCGGAGTAAACGACGAAAGGCGGAGTCACAAAAGTACACTTACTCCGATATAGGCAATTTGAGCCGGTGGAAAAACCAGATATGAGAGAAACTTTGTGTCTCCGTGTAGCGAAAATTGCAGGTAAAAATGCATATTGAAGCTTATATACCGAAAACATTTGGGGTTATCCTCAAAAACCTCAGTAATGTTATCCGCAGGCCGGCGCAACAATCTATCGTGAAAACGGCTAATTTGTTGTTTAAAATATAGCGCAGGTGTCGGTTAACCTGAAACCAAATCAGCTATTTCGTTCGTCGTATGATAATGATGATGATTTTGGCCGTCACATAATCCGTCACATGACGACCCATCACATACCACGCACTAATCGGCGCACTCCAGTGGCATACAGAGGCGCTGTTGGTCAGGATTCACCCCGCAGTGGGCCCGTTCGAGCTCTGATAACTGACCTGTGCCGCCGCCACCAGCTGGTAGAAGACGTGGTAGTTGCGCTCGTCCGGCCCCTGGAAGGTGATGCGGGACTGCTCCAGCAGGTAGTCCTGCATGATGCAGCCCTTTATGTGCCACCGCGAGTCGAAGCACACCTGCATGAAGCGGCCGAACCGAGACGAGTTGTCGTTCCGCACCGTCTTGGCGTTACCTGCGCCAAATAACACGCAAGGTCAGTCGCAGCCAGTCTAATGCGCAGCGCACACTCTGTTTGCGTCTCCAGTAGTTGGCTATTGAAGTCATAGGCGTACCCAGGGGGGGGGGGGGGGGGTTGGACGAACGGGACAATAGTCCAAAGTTGAAAGTTGAAGGTCAAGGGTACGTGCTCCCTTGACCGTATGTGCGCATCTGAGAATAGAGTTCAAAGGATCCTATTTCGATAAATAAATGCTTCAATGCTTTTGTTTTTAATATGCACCTCTAAAAATGTAGTGGGACAAATCCGGTGAATTTTTGTTTTGATCGGGATGCTGTATGCCTCCCCTGTTTTACCCCTCTCCTGAAGTAAATCCTGGGTAAGTCACTGATCTAAGTACACATACATCTCTACTTACCGTACCTACTGGTGCATACATATATCGCATATAAAGCGCGCGTTTACAATTATGAAAACGTGGTCATTTGTTTATAAATAAAACAAAACAAAAACATTTGCAATGCTCCTTCCTCCTTGGGCATATCGTTTCTTCGGCAACCTTTCCACCGCCTCCCCCCCGTCTGACATGGACCCCTCCCCAGGTCGGCGTGTTTTGCGGTGGTGCCGGGCGGCGGAGTCGGTGGCCCGGTGCCGGCGGAGGTGTGCTTCCGTGTCTATTTGCGGGGTAACGGACGGCGGCGGCGGCAGATCAGCTGACGGCTCGTCGCTCTCTGGACAGGGTCCGCCCAGTTCCGCCTCCCCGACACGCGGGTCCACTCTGGTCCGACGTCTCGGCCAGGTCAAGCTCCGCCCACCCGCAGCTGACCGAGCCGGGGTCACCAGCACACCACAGGAGCAGATCAGCTCCAACACAGCCATCTCCACCCGAAACACAACTCCAACACAGCCCCGGCACAGTCCCACAGCATCAAACGCAGCTCACATCACAGCCGTCACAGCACAGACCCAACACAGTCCCAATCCAGCCCCAGCACAGCCCAACACAAACCCCAACGCCAACACAGCCCACAACAGAACATCCCCCCCCCCACATATCTCACAACCGGCCAAGTGTAATTGTATGGATCTGAACAGAGGATCTATGATCTCAGCGATATCTCAACAAAATGCAATGTTGGATCTATGATACAACTGGATACCGCGACAAATTACAACAATGGATCTAGGATCCAAGTGAATCCCTCGATTAAATTTGGAGTGGATCTTTGATTCCACAGGATCCCATGCTAAGCAATTAAAATGGCCCTATGATCCCAACGAATATCGGATCCAACATGCCCCGATTATTATATAATATATAATGATATAATGACAAAAATATAGTATCTAAAAAATTATACGTAAATGCATAATCCCAAGCCAGTTTTATTTACAACGGATTGAAAAGCACTGACAATTATCTCAAGTATGGGCTGCTCCGAAAATACACATATGCATAATCGCAGATCTCGGATCCCAGTGGATCCTTATGCAAAAGGGTGCCTGCGATCTCGGATACCGACGGATCTGTCGATTAATATTGAAAACATCTATGACCCCAGGGAATCCATGAACAATTTGCAAAAGGCGGATATATGATCCCAGCGGATCCGGGATCCAGATTCCAAAGATCATACCCGAGTTCCGTTTTCGGGATTCGAGCACAAGTCTGCTCACAACACACCCTTCCCTTCCCTAAAACAGCCCAACACAGCCTCAACACAGCCCCAACACAGCCCCCCCCCCCATCACCCCTCCCCACCTCTGATCGCCGATCCCCCCTCTGATCTCCGACGATTCCGCCATACTACCGCCCGCTAATGGCAGCTGAGCCCGCCCTGTTTCGCCCGGGCGGGTCCTCTCAGAGCACGGCGGGTCCTCTCAGAGCGCGGCCAGTCCTCTCAGAGCGCGGCCAGTCCTCTCAGAGCGCCGCGGGTCCTCTTGGAGCGCCGCGGGTCCTCTCAGAGCACGGCGGGTCCTCTCAGAGCGCGGCCGGTCCTCTCAGAGTGCGGCCAGTCCTCTCAGAGCGCCGCGGGTCCTCTCAGAGCACGGCGGGTCCTCCCAGAGCCCGGCCGGTCCTCTCAGAGCGCGCCGGGTCCTCTCAGAGCGCGGCCAGTCCTCTCAGAGTGCGGCGGGTCCTCTCAGAGTGCGGTGGGTTCTCTCAGAGCCCGGCCAGTCCTCTCAGAGCGCGGCCGGTCCTCTCAGAGCCCGGCCAGTCCTCTCAGAGCCCCCAGTCCTCAGAGCGCGGCGGGTCCTCTCAGAGCGCGGCCGGTCCTCTCAGAGTGCGGCCAGTCCTCTCAGAGCCCGGCCCGTCCTCTCAGAGCGCCACGGGTCCTCCCAGAGCCCGGCCGGTCCTCTCAGAGCGCCACGGGTCCTCTCAGAGCGCCGCGGGTCCTCCCAGAGCGCGGCCAGTCCTCTCAGAGCCCGGCCGGTCCTCTCAGAGCGCAGCCGGGTCCTCTCACAGCACTAAGCGCGGCCAATGGACACGCTGTGACGGCCGGGAGCCCAAGCGGTGGCGTCAGCGCGCGGAGTCCCGTGGGACCTCAACACCATCAAACCGAACTCCAGCGCGGCACACGGCGTCAGTTACGACCCAGAGAGAGGCGGCGTGACGTCATCACGGCCCGGCCTCTCTCAGAGGATCGATGCCCCCCCCCCCCACCACGCCACCCCCGCCGACCCGACACGCTCCGCCCGCTCCGCCCTCGGAACAAATCACCGCCGGCTGTGTGAGGACCTTGACAAGGCTGAAGACCTCGCGATTCGCTTGGAAGAGGATCAGTCCGGACGATTTGACGAGAATTAATCGACATGCTTTGGGATGAGCCCGCAGAAAATGTGAGTGTGCGAGCTTTATTGGTAGAATTTCGGTTTAAGCCGTTTAACAGAGACCAAAGGTGTATGGAAGAAGGTTCACTGGTCGGTCAGCCGTCGGCTAGCACCGTTTTAAAACTGTCAAGTATTCACGAACAACTAAACGTTAATAGTATCGGAATAATTCAAGAGGGCGAAGCTGCGTGGGAAGCCTCAAGTCTGCGTCGCGATGGTGCAGCAGGGAATGCTTTTATCCCTACGGATTCCCCACCTCCTCGATTTCATACCAGTTATAATACGACGGCAAAGGCTGCCCCACACTGCGCCTCGCATGCCGGTATGAGTGTGCCGAGTGGCAGATATTGTACTCCTTTGAGGTTGTTAGGTCGGGGTGACAGGTGGCTTGAATGTTGAAAAGGCTGCCGACTGGCACGCGATGTGGCAATATGTGTCGATATTGTCATAATCATTCCTTTATTTTCGATAAACGCAAGCGGAATGGAAACCACACAAGCTCGCACTGCCCGTTAGGATAATTTCATTCCGTGAGTTTTTCTGAAGATAAATAATACAATTGACAATATTGACACAGAATACCATCTGGTGTGCAAGTCTGCAGCTTTCCCGACACAAGAGCACCCGACCCAACAACCTCAAAGTGAGTGAAATAGCTGCTACCCCGCACAGCCGCACTCGGCACTCGCATGCGAGTCTGCGGTATGGTAGATATTGTACGCAATTTGAGGTAGTTAGGTCGGTTGGTGGCTGTCTCGTGTGTCGAAAAAGCTGCAGACTTGCACAACAGTTGGTATTCTGTGTCAATATTGTTGTTTGTATTCTTTAATTTTCGAGAAACTCATACGGAGTGAACTCCCCTCAACCGGCAGTGCGAGGTTGTATCGTTTCCATACCGCATGCGAGTCTCGTAAATTAAAGCATACAATTAACAATGTTGACACATACTATTACCATTTGGCGTGCCAACATTGTATATGTGACACATTTGCGGTGCCAGTCTGTGACCTTTTCGAGACGCAAGCCACCCACCACCCCGATCCAACTACAACAAAATAAATAAAGTATCTGCTACCCCGCAGACTCGCACCGGCGTGCGAGGCTCAGTGTGGGGCACGCCCAAGAGCTAAGAGCTACCGACCAGGCACCCAGGGGAGCGATACAAATTACATATCTTACAAAGGCAGATGTTTTATGCTTGCTTGGAGCGGGCAGCAGTAACGCGCAATACAGTGACACCGATGGCCCACAATAACGATGGCCACAAATACACGCCATTAACATCCATTAACTGCACATCAATAACAGACTTGCAGTCAATCAATGATCAATGAATCTAACAATGAATTTAGCAATCTAATCAATGAAGCTAACGGTAGGTACATAAGTGGGAACGGTGGTAATGGCACATGCAATAATAGTACGAATGGTGCAGGTATTTAGTATAGTCAAAAGTAATAGGAACAAGGATACAAAATGCCATAAAAAATAGTAGTTTTGAACCCGTCCACATACGTATTTATCTGTTCGAGACTATACTCCATTAGGAATGCAAATGGGTACACACTACACACGCCTCGCTCACACATCCTATTCAAACAGAAGCTATTCATCATCTCTATTCAACGGCCTAGTTTCCCCAGAGACCAGAAAAACACATTTACTCTGAACCCTGTGGAAGAAATCTGATTAGTGCTGCCTCGGCTGCTAATTTTGCGGCATCATTTCCTGACAGCGGTTGCGGGCAGAGCCGGGTTGTAGTAGGCGGGACAGAGCCGCTGTAGGGCAGAGCCCAGCTGTGGTAGACGGGACAGAGCCGCGTAACTTCTCGGCGCGGTCGTCGCCGGAATAAGGTCAGACAAACTGTCCGAGTAGGACATGTCAGCTGCCTGATTGACTGGTGGTGGACCAGCCAGCTGTCCGGTCGCGGTGGTCTGATGGTGACTGACGACAGAGGACTCAAGACAGATAATTGAGGACAGAAGACTGATGACTAGGGACTGATGACAGAGGACAGAGGACAGAGGACAAAAGACCAAGGACCAAGGACCGATGACCGAGGACCGAGGACCGAGGACCGAGGATCGAGGATCGAGGATTGTGGATGGAGGACTGAGAATCGAGGACAGAGGTCTAGGGTCTGAGGACCGAAAACTGGCGAAAAAGGACAGAGGACTGACGACAGAGGACTGACGACAGAGAACAGAAGACCAAAGAATGAGGACTGATGACTTTCTGAGGACTTTTGAGGACTTCCTGTGGACTTCCTATGGACTTTTTGACTGTCTTATGACTTCTATGAGTTCCTGAGGACTTCCTACAGACTGCCTGAGAGGTCCCCATAGTTCGCCACGGTCCACCAACCCCCAGGCCGGCCCTGGCCCGGGCCTATCAACACTATGTTCATTGTCCAACCCGGACCAGGTCTGGTCAACTTCATCAATTGGATGCACAGACCCCGTTTAGATTAAGCGCATAATTATGTCCGCAACATTTGTAATAATTATTCTAGCATATTTACCAACTTGTATACGATACATGTAAAAACAATGAGCCAACTATGCTAACAAAAAGTCACATTCACAGCACAAGTGCCTTGCTGTGGAAGTGAAATTCCGCGCATCCAACATTCTCATCCCGGAACCCGCCAGAGACCGAAGATTTCCTTAAAGAATATAACTGAGGGCTTAGGCCCAGTCCGGGCCCAGACACAGTCCATGAGCCCATGCGCTGGCCCGGCCCGTGGTGAACTCTGGAAAACACTAGTCACCCGGAGTACTCCTCCCCTCTTCGATGAGACGAGCCACATCAATCGGGCCAGAAGTGAGAGCGGAATCGTCCCTTGTGTCCCGCTGACGAGCCCTGGCCGCCGCTCCAAGAGCTGAGCCCGCCAAGTAATCAACTAAAACGCCGCTCCACAGCCGGCCGGCCTAAAGCGAGTCATCTGTCTGACTGTCCCGCGGGGACGCCATGTACCCGCTGTCTCGCGGGGGTGTCATGTACCCAATGTCTCGCGGGGGGGCATGTACCCAGCCCCACCGTCACACACCCCCCCCCCCTCCCCCCAGTGTCCGCTGTCCCGCAGGGACGCCATGTACCCGCTGTCTCGCGGGGGCACCGTGGAGACACCGTCACTCCCTCGGGAGAGATGGTCACCGACACCGTCCTGCAGCGCCAGCCGGAATGTCCAGAGACACGGTATTAATGGGAGGTTCTAAAGACGGCCAGCTTCAGGGAACGGCACACCTAACCGTCGGGAATGTAAGTCGGATCTTAGGCGAATTTAGACGCCTGATGACTTTGATCTCGGTATTGATTTTATAGCGGTGCAATCTGGGTAAGAAGTATGTGTCAGACACATTCCACGCTTGACCGATTTCATTTGGGATGGGATATTTCTCTTTGTTCTTGACGAACAGCCTTCAGACCCAGGAGCTTCATTGATATCGCTGATAATTAACTTGAATATATTGGGTTTGCTTTAGCATTGCTTTTATACAAATTGAAGACATTGTTAAGACTATAATGATAAATAATCTTACTCTCATAATGTCGAAGAAATGTTTCTTTTCAGCATTAGGATAGTAGGGTTATTTATTTTAAAAAATCATCGAAATATATTAGGCTTGTAAAACCGATTCCCTGAAATGACATTGTGGCAGACAGCTTTGTTTCAATAAGCATTCATGTTTGCAAGACATAAACCAGATTCACGAATGCGTTAGCCGATCACGGCTAAAAGGGAGAATGAGCTGGCTTCAGTGACTCCTCCGTCTCGTGGCCGACTGGCCGACCAGCCTCGTCTCGGAAAGTTAGACAGCCGTGTGAATGTTTTATTGTTCGGCAGCCGGCCGATGGTCCCGATCAGCCGCGTCCAATATCGAGGGTCTGTGGAAACTCCGTCGGGGTGGCGACTGGAGGCGGCCTGCAGCGTCTCAGCGCAGCTCCCTCAACAGGTGCACGGGTCACGATGCTCCGGCAGCACGCAATGTCTGCCGGCGGCAATCGATCTGACCGACCTGACCTCCAGCGTGATCTCCGGCCTCTGACCTCCAGTCTCTGACCTCCAGTCTCTGACCTCCAGTCTCTGACCTCCAGTCTCTGACCTCCAGTCTCTGAC
>JARBER010170040.1:0-16108 GCA_030265075.1 Balanus glandula
CGACCCGACCCGACCCGACCCGACCCGACCCGACCCGACCCGACCCGACCCGACCCGACCCGATCCGACCCGACCCGGCCGCGTCAAGATCCGGCGATCGGTGCGCGTGCATATTTTTCAATAACGGGCGGGTTAACTCGGCTTCGTACTTGCAAGCATGCTAATAAATCGAACACCGGCGTGAATTATTGCGTCGTGGAAACGTTATTGCTGGAAAGGTTAATTTATTTCTAGACCGAGGTCGATAAAGGGAGCACTTGTGTGCATTAATCGGTTCAATAGTGCGGTGTGCGAAGCCCATTACCGGAGCTCGCAGACACGGCCTGCGTCGGCCCACCATTCATTTACTGTCCACTGAGCGTTTACACTTCAATAACACGCGGATTTATTGGGGCCTCAGTGACAATGAAATACTGCATTTGCAACTTGACAACAACACGGTGCGTTGTGGGGTGGGCTTGTCAGGCGGAGTAGTGGCGTAAATGACTGCTACTATGTTCGGCGAGGCTCGGAGGTGTTCTGCGGTGTTCAGCGGTGTTCAGCGAGGTCAGCGTGTTCTGTTCAGCGGGTTCTGTTCAGCGGTGTTCACCGGTTCAGCTGGGCGTGCCGTCAGCGCGGAGGTCGATCGGTTCAGCCGGCGCCACACCGCCGGTCGTCTGAGTACCTGGCCGGCTGAGCGGCGCGGGGCCGACCGAGACGGTCCCAGGCCCACTCCGACCCGAACCCGCGACCCAGCCGGTCCCGACCCGTCGGTGGCGGCCGCCGCGCCGGGGACGCGATGGCGCCGGCCGCGCCGCGCCGCTGGACGCCGGCGTATTTCCGCAGATTCGCCACGACCGGTGCCGGTGAGACGGCGGCCGTGGGAGGCTAGGACGGGCCGCCGCCGCCGGGAGCACGCGGAGAGGAGTGGGAGTGGGAGTGGGAGTGAGCAGCTGCCCAGCAGCCCTGGGCGGAGCCGGGAAGCGGTCAGCGCCGGATTAAAACCCGCACAAAACCTCGTCAGCGTGATTTCACAGACATGCAATCCGCGCCCGAGAACGCATTTCGCCAGATTAGACGCGTTTTTGCCGCTATGCACCGACATGGAGGCCGGTAAAAAGCGCAAACACTTCGGTGGCCGTGCTCTGCTACTGTTTGCAGTGTGCGGTCGTAGCGGACAGTCCTGTGGCTCCCGTCCGTATTGCGCTATTGTACTACCACTGACGACGCCAGTACCTGGGGGCTGCTGTTGCATGGCATTGCGTGCAGTGGTTACATCGCAGCGCACCCGACTGACGACCCCAGACTGTCTGGCTAATGTTCTCTTCCAATAAAGACGGCTGCAGTTATATTTCTGCAATTAGTTAAGTGGGAACACGAAGTATCCGGCTTTATGACAGTCGCCTGCGGTATGTTAGCCGCTGACTTTGATGTCGCGCTGACTTCGGCGAAACACGGTGCGCCGAGCGGCGGAGCGGGGCCCAGTGCCGCGAAATTCATGAGGAATTTCCGAGTCGGCGACAGTTGAGCCGAGGAGGCCGGTTGCGGCGGCGCGGCGGCGGCGGCTCCCAGCCTCTCTCCGTGCGTCATCGGACGGAAGGACGGGGCGCGGCGCCGGCGGGACGCGCCGTCCCGACCGCGACATGTCACTGTCCCTGCCCCGGCCCCGGCCCCGGCCCCGGCCCCGTCCCCGCCCGCCGCCGCCGCCGCCGCCGCCGCCGCCGTCCGGACCCCGCTCCGTTTACCCGGCCAGACAATGGCCACATTGTACGCGCATTATCCCACGAAAACCCCTTTTAGCGCAGGGGCTTTATCGGCCGACCGCACCTGATTACGTGAAAGGGCTTAATAGTGGCGTGCCCGAAATCCCTGCGTAAGCCCACTCAAGAACCTTTTAGGAGACGGCCAATTTGCCGGTGTGGGACGGCAGGTAGAACTGGGTGGCGATGATGCTGGCTGTGCCCCTCACACCCCATCTCCTGCTCTAAAAAATAGCCTGCTTTGACGATGAGCCGTGCTCGGCGGCGACAAGTTGACGATATGTCTGTCGGTGCGGCGGACGGAGAGAGCCGGCGGTAAAAACGGACGACGTCTGGCGGTCTGCGGCCGGCTGCAGCGCCGTCGAGCGCCCCTGACTTGTTTTACATAATACCCGGCTGTCTTGGCAGGCCGGCTATGTGGCGTGACGCGCGCGACAGCGCCACAGCGGGGGCGGGGGCCAGAGGGGGGAGGGTACGGCGCAGCGTCACCGCCGTTTGAAAGCGGCTCGTCGTGCCTGCGTGGCACGTCGCTGTGCCGTAGTTCTAGAGATGCCGCCCGCTCGCCGCGCCCAGCTCGGCCCCAGCTATTTATCACAATGTGAGATATTTAGACTCTCAGGGCCGGCGGCCGCCATCGCCACACCAGTCACGTTCGGCCGGATTCTTTTGGTAAAAATGGACGGAAAGTTGTCTTTTGTGTGGGCTGGCGGCCGGCGCGTGTGGGCAGCGGCACCGGTCTGGTCGGGTCTCGCCGGCCTGAAATGGCCCCTCTTGTCAGCGCGGCGCCCGCCCGGACACCGACTGTCCCTCAGCCGCTACATAATTGTCATTTTCCATTAAGACGAGGTGGCGGGTGCAGTGGGCCGGCGGTGACGCTTTACGAGCTCCCAGCGGGGTCCGGCAGTGCCCGCATCCCGGCGCCGGCACCCGCATTCCCGGCCGTGCCGGGATGGCTGGCCGACGGAACTGAGAGCTGCAGCTGGCCGCCGGCCGGCAGCCGCAGCTGGCAACGGAGTGGCACGCGGCTGGCTGCACTCTGCCGCCGCCCCGCCCGCCGCCCCGCCGCCCCACCGCCGCCGCCCGCCGCAGGACCGCCCACAACAATTAGCGCGACTGCTTCGTAACGGTGTGATTTAGGCTCACAGCTTGGCGCTTCTCGGAGAACGATGGCTGGGCACTTCTGCGGGCAGCGTCCGTAATCAAGATTAAATAGAAATGTTCCACAGTGTAATGGCGGCGCATGCTTCAGTGGCGTCACAGCACGTGCGGCGCGATGCATTGTTATGCGCCGGTCGGGCTGAGAGAGTGGCGCCCCGGCACGGCGCGGCGCCCTGGGCGCCCGGCCGCGCGCGCGCCCATTAGCTTGATTCAAAGGCCTAATGCTGACGACACGGCCGGCCGCGGTCCGGTTTTTAATGCGGCATTCGTGGCGTGCCGCGCCGGCGAGTGTCGCGCCTGCACGCCGGGCGCGCCGGATTAGCGGCGACCGCACCGGATTTGTCGCGGCGGCGTCACGCCGGCCACACGGCCAGCCTGCTCTGCTCAGAGCTGACACGCCGGGACTTCTCTGCCTCCTCCTATCGCCTGCTCTGCTCTGCTCCTAGAGCTGAGACACCGGGTCTCCACTGCCTCCTCCGCCGGCTATCGTTAGGTGAGCGCAGCTGAATGGCGTCTGACTCCCCGGCCGCCTGCAAAAGATAGAGGAATTTTTCGTGCAAAACCGACGCGAAGGACAGTAGTACCGGTTTCGGGCGACCTCTTGGCAATTATCCTGCAAGGAATCTGGTGTTTTTTAAGCCGGCCACGACATTTTGACGTGGAAACATGGCCCTGCCGGCTGTGTCAGCATTAATTGCCGCGGCTTAGCGAGCTGGTATCTGACGGCGAGGTGCAGTGGGTACACAATGGGTGCGGCCGGCCGCTGAATGGATGCGGGGGAGGCAGGAAAGGGGCCGATCGGACCTCGCCCACCAACCACTCTGCCACCAGCTGATCGATGCGAAAAGTTGTAACGATCCCGATATTCACAGCTTTTGAACTGTCATTAACTTGGGCTATAAATTGCGTCGGGTGCCAGTGGCGGCGGGTAGCTTTCCAACCTCCGGCTAATAGCCGTCGTGTGAAACGCTTCATTAGCGATTTTTCACCGGAGTCGCCGGCGGCCCGTCTGCAGCGCCTGCCCCGAGCCGGCCATTTCCAACTTCGGCCGTACCGCGTGCCGCCGGCCAGCCATACCCCAGGAGGATAAATAACAGTGAAATACAACGCTGCAAATTGCCGACCATTTGGCCATATTGCATGCGGTGGGCAGCGGGGCCGTGCTGGTCGCGGGGGTTGTGATGCATACGGGGCAGACGGCGGTGGCGGTGGCGGTGGCGGTGGCGGTGGCGGTAGCGGTGGCGGACGGGAGAGACCGCCGCTGACCGCCAGGAGAGCCCACTGCGCGGTCCGCCAGCCGAGATTGCAACACGCAGTGATTACCGGGACGACAATTAATCATGCAGCCCGCCAGCGCCCCGGGACTCACTGCAACGCGATTACTGCCGTACGGCGCAGCGGCGGTGGCCACGGGAGCAGGGTAGTAGCAGCAGGCCAGAGTAGTAGCAGCAAGACAGAGCAGTAGCAGCAGAGTAGAGCAGTAGCAGCAGGGCAGAGTAGCAGCCGTGGCAGCAGCGGTACTGCAGCAGGGGTAGCAGGGGTAGCAACAGCAGCGAGAAAAGCAGCAGCGGCGGCGGTAGCAGCAGCACTTCACTACCGACGGCTTGGCGCTTCGGTTCCTCCCGGGGTGACACCCGGACCGACCTTCCCGTAACGTAGCATTACCGGTGCTCGGCTCAGCGTGAGCTGCGCTCTACCTTCCGGCAGCTCGGCTCCGCCAGCCAGCGGGCCAATGCACGCCCGCTCACCTCACTAATCCCACGGCCGACACGACAACGAGCGTGATCGCGTTATATGCAGCCCGCTCCTGAACAGAACGCCGCAATTTACGGCGCAAACAAATTGCGAAATGTCGCCGGTCGCGCCCGGCGCCGGCGGGGGCCGTCCGGGCGTGCGCGCCGGCACCGGTACCCAATCATCGGCGCTGGCCGGCCGTGTCATTTGTATGCGGCCGGTGACGAGCAGCGCTGGTCCCGGAGCGGTCAGGAAGAAGGTCACCGGGATGACAGAGGGGACTGTCAGCGCGCGCTGTCAGCTCCGACTGACGGGCTCCACCGGCGGCGGTGGAGCCGGAGTCGGGACCGGAGTCGGGACCGGAGTCGGCAGACGGCACTACCGGGACGGTGGGGCGAGGCAGGACCGACCCACCCCGGCGCCGCCACGGACGTCGAATGACGTCTGGGGCCGGCCCTACCGACACCATAATTGGCCCCGTTAGGTCCTAGTCGGTAATTATTCAATTAAGCGGCGCCCGTGTCCCAGCGACGGCGACAAATTCCGGGGCGGGTCGAACGAGGGGCGGAGCGGGGCGGAGCGGTCGGACCGGCCGCCAACGCCGCCACCGCTACCATCGCTGCCTCCCCGTCCCCCGACTCACACGGGCGCCATCGTCCGTGAACCGAATATCAAAATATCAACATTCCGTCATTAATTATCCCACAAATATGGCCGGGCCACCCGGCCTTTTTGAGAGTGGACCTCCACATTCTGGTGATTATTCTGGTGACGTGACGGGACGCTCCAATGGGCGGCCATCTGGACTGGTAACGAGCCTGTCCCGTCCCGGCCAGCGCTTCACTCGTCCTGTCACTGCCGGCCCACCGGACGGGTGGGGCACCGGGGCACGGTCCGACCACGACCCCGACCACGACCACGACCGCCAGCCCGGCCGGCGGCCCACCGGACGTCCCCGTCACGTTTGCACCGACCGCTGCCGGGGTGCCCGCCACCGACCTTATTAAAAACGGGCCCACGCCGCCTGCTTTTAGAGTTAACGAGACGGTTTAATAGCTGTGACATCGCCAACATTTTTGACGGCGATAAGGCTTCCTCGGTCTGCGGAGCGACGTTTGTCAGACGGCGGTGAGGCGGAAAAATCCGTTCCGGCGCGGCGGCCGCCCGCCCGCCCGCGTGTGTGTGTGTGTGTGTGTGTGTGTCTGTGTGTGAGTGCGGGTTGCAGGCAGCTGCAGGTCCGCCCGGCTGCAGAGGGCGCCGCCGTGTCACGTCTCGCGGCCGGCTTAATTAGCCGCCGCCACCGGCCGGCTCGTTAGTTCGGCTCCGGTCCGGCCGCGCCGTCTCTGTACACCCACGCGCCGCACGGGGACACACGAAGTCCCAGCGCCGCCCAGCAAGCCCCAGCGTGGCCCAGCGCGGCCCAGCGCGGCCTTAGCATAGCTCAGAGCGGTCCAGCGCGGCCAGAAGCCCGAGCGCGGCGTGAGCGAGGCCGGGATACTCTGCTGGTCGCCCGATGCAGTCTCCGTTCGCTCGCTCGCCTGCCCGGCCCAGCCCAGTCCGGCCTCTCACCCAGTTCCCGCTCGTGTTGCAAAACGCTCCAACGCACATTCCAGCGGCCTCTCACGGACGCCGGGTAGTCGGACCCGCAATTACGTCCTTTCGGGCATTCCTCTCTGCGCCACGGTTTAGTGTTAATTAAGCGAATTGTTTTAACGCCCCCGGATGATTCCATGCAGCTCCGGGGCAACTTAAGTTTATGGTGGCCTGTATTTCTCTGCAGTGATTCCAGGTCTGGGCCTGTCGTTGGCAGCTCTGTAATGGCGGAGTGTGGGTTTTCGAGCGGTAACGACCGACTGCGGCAGGCCGTACCTGGGCTGGGATAATGGCTTTTATGATGTTATTCCATTATGTGACGCGTCTGCGGCGGCGGTGGCGCGGCAGAGACAGTCGGGCGGACGGTGACGCCATGGTGTTCGATAGCATCGCCACGTCCGCAGCCTGAGGAGGCATCTCACGCCCTGAGCTGCGATCCCACTTCCCCACGACCCACACCGGTCGACCTGCGAGTCCTACCTGTCCGCGGGCCACCCCGGCCGGTCGTGTTTTGCCGGCGCGATCGTCGCCGGCGCCGCGTCTGCCGCACGCCGCGCTGTTTACCGCCGCACCTGCGCCGTATCCGCCCCGGCGCGGCTCGTTACGGTACATGATTGTCTCTGGCTGACTGGCGGCGCCCTCCCGGCCGGCCGATTGGCCGGCATTAGAGAGGCGCCGATTGGCCGCTGCTGGCCGGCGCCGCCGACCGGCGCCAGGCGCTAAGTAAACACCGACACAGATAAGGATCTATTTTTCCGGGAAGTGCGGTGCCATGGACGCGGTCAGCTGTTTTATTGCCGTGTGCGTTCCCAGTGTCACCGGTGCTGGGAGCGGCCGGCCGGAGCCGGAGCGGGCGGAGCCGGGAGCAGCGGAGCCGGAGCGGGCGGACCGGCCGGCCGTCCGGGCTCTCTCGTCTCGTTTTATTAATTACTGCGAGCGGGGGTAAAAAGTTGATTGGAGCGGCCGTCCGGTAATCTGTGTGTGGATCATGCGCAGCGCCGCGTGATCCGGCGACTACCGTGTTGATCGGCGGGCAGATGGACGGCCAGATAGCGGGGCGGGCCGGCCGACACACGCCATCGCCCACCAGCGTCCCGACCCGTCCGACGCCGCCCGACCGGCTCCGACCGGCTCCGACCAGGCCCGACCGGGCCCGGCTACCGGCCGCCGCCGAGTTGGGCTGAGGTCAGGGCTGCTCGATGATCCGTTCAGGCCGGGCGGGTGACCTAGCCACCCATCCAGACCAGCCGCTACCCGGCGTCAGCAGTCGGCTGCGGTTCGCTGTTCCAGTGTATTCCAGGGCGTCGCCTATGGATGCTCCGGTGTCCCGGATGTCACGTGAGTCCGTCCTCAGTCCGTCGGTGCTGCTCCAGTGGGGTATTCCGCCGGCCGTCCCGCTGTCGGCAGCTGCTCCGCGCGGCGGTCAGTTTCCGCAGCTGCCCTGGCTGAGGCCATGTTTGGAGTGCAGCTGCGCTGCCGCCGGCTGCTGCCGCCGCCGCTGCAGGCCGGCCCTGTCTGTCTGCAGTCCGACCTGGCCGCCCCGGGCCGCTCTCTCTACCTCTCTCTCTCTCTCTGCTGTGTATCAGCAGTGGCGGCGCGTCTCTCTGCCAGGTCTCAGCCGGGCTTCTGACGGAGTTTCGTTACCTCCCAGCCGGCCAATGGCCGTCCCACGCGGCTCAGACCACGGACAAACACCCGGCAGAGCCGAGAGCTGAGAGCGACCCTGTTTGCTCGCCGTCGATACTGGGGAATAATTATCAATTACTTACGGGGCGTCACGGCCAGGCGTGCGGGGCGGGCCGCGGACACAAAAACCGACGCTCTTAACACCGCCCTGCCCCTATATTTTAACCCCGACATCTCAAGTTATTTCACAGACAGACATAAGGATGAGAATTACTGCCTTTCCGGAACGTTTTTGTGGCGGTGTTTAATTTCTACGCTCGAAGCGGCCGGGCGCGTCGAATTTATGCAACGTCTCTGAGACCGGCCGACCGGTCGGCGGAGAGCGGACCATGGCGATGTCGTGTTTTGCTGCTGAGGCTGACCATCTGGGGCTGGGAGGGGGGGGGGGGACTGTCTGTCCGGGCCGTCACACCGGCAGCCGGCCGCCGCTCCGCCGCCGCCGCCGCCGCCGCCGCCGCCGCCCCGCCAGGGATCTGTTAAACCCACAATGGGCCGGATTAAATGGCCCACTATCCACCGCCCGAGCTGTAACCCTTTGAACACTTCTGAGCACTTTTTGTTGGACGCAATTTCAAGAATGAATTATAATTGGATCGAAGAACGCGTCTTGACACCATAATAGAATGGTTGGGATTGAAAGCAGGCGGGTTTGAAGGAGCAACACCCTAGCAGGTGCCATTGTCCAGAAAAAGCCGCCGGAGTGGGCTGCCTCGTTAGCGTTAGTGGCATAATTTTTACTCCATTATAAACGAACAGGTTTCCTTCGACGGGATCAACGACCGGCGTCACTTAGCATAATAAAGTGCCCGGTGCGCGACGCATAGGCAATAATGTGTCCGTGTCGTTCGTCGGTGCTGTTACAGATCGCCGAAATCCGATCTGCGCGGCGCCTATCAAATGCCAAAATGTGCACTGGGCCCGGACAGTGCAGCCAGTTTTTACGGGCCTCGCCAGCGGTAAATATAAGATCCCGCTCGGCTATAAACAATGCGCCGTAAATCTCTCAGAGAACAACACAAATGGGCATTAAATTTCATTAAAAAGCAATAAAACTGGTCAAGAGTTACTTGCCCGTCGACTAGTTAAGTTCTCGTGCGTTTGGTACAACTACACACCCACCTCAATCCTCTCGTAGATAACTATCCTTTCGTTGTTAAACCTGGACAAACAGCTATTCATGGCCCATTCAAGCACGGAGATACGTTTAGTCAGTCCCAGGGTCGATGTGGGAATGCTTCAGGGACGTGAAATGGTGGCCATTCCGCCTTACGACAAGTATTAGAGAGACCAGACTCCCAAACCAGAAGGGCCTGTTTTCCTCTGTCGCTGGGTCGTTAGGTCCAGTAATACCCTCGGCCCGTGACAGAGTGCTTTGCAAGGGTGACGTCACCGTTTTCTTTAAAAAAAACATCGAGGCTAGTCGGCCTCGTATCATCGATGAGTTTACACAGTATGGACTGGCTTAGTGTCATGTGTAGCCGACAATGAATGGAGTAATGACGAGTAGGACGTGCAAAATACCCATTTTCCCAGAAGGCTTTAGCTCATTGATGCATTGCTCCGACTTCATAGTCCATTGTAGCAACTGAGTGCTTCCTAGACATACTGCACGGTCTTTATGAAAAATATGCACTGGCTGCCCAATGCCCATGTAATATGTCGAACGTCACAGTTATAAGTTATCCATCCAAAGTGAATTGAAGCTTCATCACCATTTGTTCGACATTGTGAAAACTTTCACTAAACCAACAGCGGCCCTTCGTAACTTCATGTCGTTTATCAGAAATGCTCCAGGAGCCATAGAGGGAAATAGGCCCACTCCTCCGGTAGTAAAATTCCCAACTGCTGACAGCGATTTGTGGTCCACGGGTCTCGCGATAAATCAGCCCCAGTCCGTAATGACAAAATTGAATTTCATTGTCTTATTTGCAATACAGCGCTGGAGCCGCCGTTGCAGCCAACACAAGACCGAATAAATAATTGATATATAGCTGTTGTCGATTGGCGGCCTTAGTATGTGCCGAGCGAACCGGTTCTGACCAGGCTCTGTTCAGAAGCTGTACGTAAATCTGGCTATAAGGGTGATTCAGGATGGTGTGTGGCAGTCGGCCAGTCGGACGGAATGGACCAGCTGGTTTTATGACTTGCGCTGCACCGCCCCCAGATAGCAGCCGCGCACTGATGGACTCCGGGCCGGCGCCATGCTTAACTGGGCTGATTTCAATCCAGGCTATGTGAAGCAACGCATATTGGCTCTTTTTGAAAGAGGAAGTCTGAGCCTACATATACTGATTTATGCTTTAGATGGGCTTCTACGCTTACCGTTCTTCATTCATTTGCTGGCGTTATGTTGAAATGTTCCGATGTAGGTTCATAGATCCTACTGTATGAAGCGGCCCTGTTCTTTACTCTCGACCTCAATCTCAGCAGGCTGGCAGCGTTAGCTTTGTTGATCCACTCCGTATCGGGTGACCACGGCCCTTCGTTAAATTAAATACCTCCGTCAGTGGCAATGATTAAACGCTTTTTGTAATGGCGCCACAATACAAGGCACGTGCCGTTATTAAGGAGCATTGTCGGCTGCGCGGATACCTGCTTCGCCACTTATCACGAGCTGATGCATAAAGTTGGCCCGAGGTGCGGTAATCGCTCGTTAAATTTTTGTAATTCATCAGGTGAAATTGAGCCGCGGCGGTGACCCGGGGCGGTCGCACGTCTGATATGGTCAGCAGATGGCCATAAACAAAGCCAGCGTGAATGTTTTATCGTCGCTTCCCGGCGGCTGCGGCTGCTGGCCTAGCCGCAGCGGTCGGCCAGGCCGGCAGCGGCGGTGGCAGCACTGATCATTGGCCAGCCCCAGCGCTGCTCCCTGCCCCGGCGCCGCACTGCGTCACCGTCCAATGTCCGCTGTCCAGTGTCCAGTGTCCAGACAGTCCTCTGACCGCCGCCTCTGCCCGCAGGTCAACAGGCCCATCACCATGAAGAAAGAGGGCATCCAGACCAGGAACAGGAAGCTGTCGGCCAAGTCGAAGAAGAAGGAGCGCTACGGCATCCAGGAGTTCATCCGGCCGATGGACAAGGTTGGCTTCGGCTTCCCCGGCTCCAACTTCGCGCCGGGCATGTCGCCCTACATGGCCTACCAGAACAACATGCAGTCGATGGGCAACTTCGCGCCTCAGCCCACCTACTCGGCGATGCCCAGTATAGGCAGCCTGGGCATAGCCACCTCCAATGGCATGGTGAGTGCGGGTTTTCCAGGCCGGCTCGGCGCCCTCGCGTTGCCCCACTTGAGCTGACGCTGTGGTCGCTGCAGCCCACCTGCAATCTTGTCTCGTGCGGATAATCCAGGCGGTCATTTTTAGAGGAGACTCCTCTGTACAAGCGTCGTGCTTTTCAAGTAAACACACGGCTCACATTGTGGGCCGCAGGCGACCGCTTAGCTGATTGTAAATACCTGTAATACATTGTAGCACATGTGAGAGAGGAGACCACGTACTTCCCGATTTGGTCGGAGGTGGCATGCGACCACAAGGTCCCGGCGCCCGTGCACGTGCCGAAAACCACATCTAACTGGCCGCTTCTCGCTTTTTCCAGAATGGCTGGCGGAATGACTTCCACTAGGAGTGCTGCTGCGGCACACGCAGCCTGCTGCCGGGGGGTGGGGGCGGGGAGAGCGGCCGGCGCCACTCCCCCAGCAGCCCAGCGACCCAGCGGCGGCCGATCCTGCCTCGCCACGCCAGCAGGTGAGACAAAGGAGACACACGCAGCTGGCGAGCTGACATGATATTCATCAGCCGCCAGGCATGTGTTCGCTGGGATTGTGTTTGGGTTCCAACAGTTATTACGGGCACATTTGGTTGTCACATTTGTATCAATAAAGGTTACTGCTCAGTCACACTTGGCATCACGTTTGGTAGTCACATTTGTATAAGTATAAATGACGGTTACTCTGTTCAAAAACAGACATACCATTTGGTAATGTGTTTGATATCATGTCGCTAATACTAAGGATCGGGCGTGTGATGTGTCTGGGACATTCAAATACCCTTTCTTGGCTGGTGCCCTTGCTTTCAAGCGTCAATCATCTGTGAAGTACAACATGCAAAATCCTTACAGTCTGTTCTCTCTTTCCAGGCTGCCTATCTGTGATATGCTCTAGTCCAATAAGAAAATCGTTCTGTTACCAGCTGCAAACGCCACGTGAAGAGATCGTCCAAAAACCTCACTGGGTGTCAAACGCCAGCTCAGCCAGTCTCTTGGTACTGGCCGGTGCTGGCCAACACTATCTGGTACTCTCCGGTACTCTCTGGTACTCTCTGGTACTCTCTGACGCCATCTGGTATTGTCTGGCACTCTCGGACAACACCTGGCGCTGTCTGGGACTGGCTGGTGCTGTCTGACTGTCTCAGTGCCGTCTGCCATTCTGGTCTGACCGCTGCCAAAGCGTGGCGATAGCAGACCAGCCTGGTGACCAGACATGCGGGACCAGCGCGGCGCCGGACGCCAGGTGGGGTCACGGGTCACAAAGCTGACCTGAAGTCACCTGTGCGGCCCCGCCGCCCGAGCCGGCCTGTCCGACGCGTCGCCACCGGCTCATGGGTGCAATAAGGATTCCATACTGACCCGCGGCTTCCTGCGGCCACAACGAACGACAGTGAATGTACATACACACACACACACACACACACACACGTGGCGGGTGATGACGTGCACGGAGGGCGTTTGTTATCATGTGCATAGGGTATTTGATTGTGAACTGTGTGTCCGGGACATTCCAATACTGTTTCTCGGCCGGACTTGCCTTGTAATTATTGTACAAATGTCGACAGATTAGGCCTGATCTCATTCCGTTGTGCGTTAATGAGAATGTGTATCGAGCTTCACGGTCCGACTGCTGGCTCCCGTCTTGTAACTGTTCGCGTATTGTTAACAGCCGATTCCAGCGCATTTCGTTAACTGCTTATGTCTAAATGTGACCCACGTTTGCATAGATGTAATTAATATTGTGGTAATATGATACATTGTCAATAGTGTGTTGGAATACCATGGAAAATAAACATTATGGTGGAGTATGTTGTGTTTAAGAGCAAGCTATTAGTACTTGCGGATACAAGGAAACAGTACAGACTACCTCGTGCAATAATGTCTTAGATAAAAACGCCGCAAGTGAAAGAGGGCACAGTGGATGTACGCCAAAAAGTGGAATTTCATATAGACAGGATGTACATTGCCCAATGCATATGTCTTGCTTCACTAACGAAGCCTTGATCCCAAATGAAAGAAATATTACGGCCTTTAGCTTCACGGTGTGTTCGGACCCTGCCTGATCCACAATAGGGCTCCACTGCTGCCTGCAACGTTCAGGAAAATGTCCAATTACGTAGTCTACGATACAATTGCTGTACATTCTTTAGCAAATATGGATTTTTAGCGAAGGATAATAGTTAGGATATTGTCTCTTACCAGTTATGACAGATGAAAGGGAATGGGAAAAGGAGCCATTTGCATATTTAACTAATGCACAACTGAAGGCTGCACCATTTTCAACCTCAATGCGGTTCTATCATATGCACAGTACTTTTTATCAAACTTGCGAGTTGACCCATTTTTTCAATTAATAAGAAATTCAAGAAACCGCAATATCATCTACCGAATGCCTTTAATCCATTAGTGGTTCTAAAATCCATCTAATGAATACCTATACTAAACGGTATTAGGTACAATGCACCGTGTTCTAGTACGATAGCAATATTAGAAGCAGCTCAGCAGCCAAAGTTATTGTGATCTCCCAAGAAGATTGGACCAACAGATAAGATGTTGACTTCTTCTAAAAATGTCATGCAAGAAGGTGCCCCAAATTTACACAAGCGTTTCCTAAACTGGATCGAGTTTCTTGGAATTTGATTCCTGTGGTAAAATAAATCCCGTATAAGACGGTAAAGCTAAGTATCAATAATTGCATGCGTCTATTCCACACAGTTCAATGTGGTGACAGTACTTATAAAATATTACCTTTCTAATAAGGTCAGGCACGGTCTGCCTCGTTAACTAACAGATATTTGCGACCACTACACCATCGACCGCAGGTTATGCCAGTTAGAAGCAAACATGCTAGCCTTAAGACAAGCAAATATAAGTATGATTCGAGCTCAGTCAAGCAGCACACAACCTTGTTAGAACGGGACCACAGATAAGTGTCCTATAAAATGGGCTATTCAACAGTACGGTGAGGCCTATGCAGACGTCATGCAATTTATTATTTTTATTTCTTTTTACAAATAATTGAAATTCACCAACGGGGAATGTTACACGCGCAATTTGTACTCGACATGTCTTTGTAGCATGTATTGGGAATAATGTATAATTAGCAAGCCACAAATTTGGGATAATGACTTATGATCCCTACTTTTTACAAATAATCAAAATTCAGCAACGGATTATTTTTTAATTAAGCACACGCACACTTTGTACTCGACATTAAAACCCTTCATGGGACATATTTTCAGCCTCCATCCCATTCCATCCCATTCAGCTAGATCCAAACCCACTCCAATTCATATTCATACTAAACTTTGCTCCCAGTTCCATCCATTTCCACCAATTTAAGCATATTAAACTGTTTTTAGTGCTAAAAATCACCTTTCACTTCCAGAAAACAATACCATCCAAATGGCGGTGGCAACTACTCGTTTCGTTACTGGACTGATAACAAAACTAGCGGTCAGTGAATGTCTGACCTGGATACTACGAATGTGTTTTGCCAGACCATGCATGAATTACGAGACATCCTAGTTTCCGAAATACAAAAAGAGTGCGCACGTGCACCGGTATACCACCATGACTTTTGGAAAAGCGTCGGCTGACTTGTCTCTAGCCAAACACCATTGTTGAACACAATCGACTCAGCCGTTATTGAGATATAACGTAGGGTGTGCACAAGCGCACGTGCCAAACCCGAGGCACACCACCCCTGACTTTTATAAAAGCATCGGGTGAAAGGTCCCTGTCCACATACCAACTTTTAACGCAAACGGCTAAGCCGCTTCTGAGATATATAATAGTGGTGTGCACGTGCGCACTTGCAGTCAACCCACCCTTGACTTTTGGAGACACATCGGCTGAAACGTCCCTATCCACACACTAAATTAGAATGTAATCGCCTCAGCCGCTCCTGAGATTTAGAATAAGGGTTTGCATGTGAGCACGTGCATTCACCCCACCCCTGACTTGAGAAAAAGGCACACCTAAGGTGTGCCTAACCATACACCAAATTCGAACACAATCGGCCAAGCCGTTGTGGAGTTTTTGCTAGAAACTATTTTTTAACACTATCACGCGGCACGCACCACGCGCAGTGGTAGTCACTCACATGGCTCATCACTGTCCTCAAACAGAGAAGGCTGGATGGGGCTGCTCAGCAAAGAAGACTGTTTGTCAATCGGAAGTGAGGCTGCAAAGATATTAGCGACTGAAAACGGTCGCCACGGGCCGGGTTGGGTTCGGTTGGGCCCGGTTGGGCCCGGTTGGGCCCGGTTGGGCCGGGTTGGGCCGGGTTAGGCCGGGATGGGTTAGGCCACTCATACTAAGATTTTTCTCATAAGCCACGGAAGGACGAGCGAGCGCTTTGCGCTCGCTTGTAATTCACGTCAACTGTTCAAAATGTGAGGGCTGCAGCCTGCAACATGGAAGTATAATGTCGTACAGAGCAAGGCAATGTATATATAAGGCAGCATTACCAGGAGTTTCAACCTTGCCCGGATGACGTCATTGTCTTTCCAAAAAAGAAAAAAACACAACAAATGTGCATTATAATACACTATAACTACCGGGTGCTTCATAAAAATGTATTCACTCGCAAACTCGCAATAGCTCTGGTAGTTTTGGTTGCATGTTTCCAAATTTAACGGCATTGGAAAGCTGATGAAATTCTACATCGCATAGTTAAGGCCAATTCCACGACACTTATATCAGCTTAGCATCACAAAAGTGAAAAATGCTTGCAAAAAAACTGCGTTCACATCTCACTTCATACGCTATCCAGGAAAGGATAGATGCGCCAATTCTTGAAGATGAAAAATGTATGCACGTGCCGTTAAAGGAAACAGGCCACCTTCCGAAAACTTATCAGAAAACAAACTGATTATATTGTTTAATACAGTTAATTTTTCTGTTTTCAAAAATGGCAGAAACTGTTGTTA
>JARBER010170151.1:0-16107 GCA_030265075.1 Balanus glandula
TGCTGAGCCAGCCCTGTGTTGTCGGTGGCACTGCTGGCCACCACTTAACTGCGGCCGCTCTGTTTGCGCAGCGCGAGATGAGAGCGCTCGTCGCCAGCTATTCTGGTCTGGCGTCTGGCTGAAAGGCAGAGTCTTCGGGCCGACCGTTCAATACGCGCGCCCGTTCATGAAGCGGCGTCGTCCGGCCGCGGGCCGCCGAGACGCCCGGCGCGCTGCTGCAGTGCAATCAGCCAGCTATGTCCGCTGTGATGTGACGCGCGTGCTGGCGGGAGGCCTCTCCCGTAGACATGGCGACAGGCGCTGCAGATCTGCTTATTACTTTCCACTGCCCTGGACGTAATCCTACCAGACCCGAGAAAGGCGCATGTACGGCATTCACGGCATTCACGACACTGTCCTACTTGCCCCGGGCGCCGTACATGCGATGTGACGTTCATGTGCCGTTCATTGTACATGTTCATGTGCCGTTAGTAATCGATGAAAGTTTTCAAAAACGAAATGCACAGATAATCCGTCGTGGACGTTCAGTTATTCGATTTGGGAGTTTGGTAGTTCACTGTTCGGTGGTTCGGGGGCTCGGTGGTTCATTGTTCGGTTGTTCGGCGGCTTGGTGATTAACTGTTCGGCGGTTCGGCGGCTCGGTGGTTCACTGTTCGGCGGTTCGGCGGCTCGGTGGTTCACTGTTCGGCGGCTCGGTGGCTCATTGTTCGGCGGTTCGGTGGTTCATTGTTCGGCGGTTCAATGCACCGTAATAGTCTAGTCATGCTCCGGGGTGTTTTCCTCTGGCAGTGTACCCGAGCCGTGAAAAGGCAATGCTTTCTGTGTCCGCTCATGACAGGAAAATCACTCGATTTCTCTCCGCCCGTGGATTGACGCTCGCCTTTTCCTTAAAGCATTCATTTTATCTCGCTCGCGCTCCACCTTTAATAAATATTATCTTGCTCTTCACAGGTCCACCCTTCGTATTTCTCTTCAAAGTGGGACAGTGGTTTAAGTTTTCATGATCAAAGCGTTAACGCTTACGCTTACCACCTCCCCTTGCCCATCTCTATGCTGGCTTCCCCGGAAGTGGCGTCCAATGACTTCCGGTTCGTTGTCGGCCGTTCTGTGACGCTCTCAACGTTCCCCGAGGGTACCTATATCCCGGTCATTACCCCTCCCCCTCTCTCCATATGGGCCAGTGTCAAGAAATTGGCGCTCAGATGACATAAATGGTACTAATGAATGCATTTAGGGGCCGCAATGGGTCTGTTCATGGATGGATCGGCCGCGCTGCGTTTTTTTTAGCTCCGGGCTATGCGCGTGCTTTTGTTTTGCTGATGAAATATTGTGCGAGATGTCCGCCAATAGCTTGTCTTGAAGTGGCACTGTCTTTCAGTGAATGAGCGTGGTCCCATGCAGCAGGGACTCGTCTAAGAAATTTTGACTGGGGGGGCCGGTCAAAATTCACTTTCATGCATCCCACCAACTTAGGACAGAACGTCGTTAATTTATAATTGCCGGCCGGCGGACACCACATTTATTAGCCAGCAATCCTATCCCAGCGCCGCATTTCTACGCTTAAAAGCTCAGTGGTGGTACATCTCCTCTGTCTAGTCAAAAGCCTGAAAAAATAATCATTCTGCTTAAAATGTCTGGTCGGCGTTGAGTCCGGCTTCATCCCGGCTCTCGGGGGGGGGGATGGGGGGGGGGGAGGGTGGACACGCAGGACAAAATGAGCAGCTGTTGGACACGAGCCACCCACCTCCCACTCCGCCGAGTTCCTGGTGACTGGGCCATACCATCAGGCGAGATGGCGCCAGTCGGTGATTCGGTCGGCTCGGGTGACCCGCGGCCGGCCGAGTGTCGCTGCCGCGGAGATGGAACGGAGATGACTCCTTCACCACTCGTCTCTAGCGGCAGCCGCTGCCACCAGAGGCCGGCACCGGCGCTATGACGTCATCACACACGTCATCCGTCAGCGAGTGTCGTCATCACGCCATCCATCACGGCCAGTGTCGGCTGGTGTAGCCGCAGGGACCAGCGGCCGGCTGGTGTAGCCGCGGGGACCAGCGGCCGGCTGGTGTAGCCGCGGGGACCAGCGGCCGGCTGGTGTAGCCGCGGGGACGGGGCCGGCCACTCGGCGCATCTCGTCCGCAGGAGACTCGCTGCGCTGCCGCCGCATTCTAATCTCCGGATGGCTGCGGCGCGACCGACAGGCAGGTGGAGCGATACCGCCCGCTCAACATAAGGGTGGGACGCGTCCTAACAGAGGGAAGACGATATGACGCGGCCGAACAGAGCAGTGAGACAGATCGTACCAGCTGCCGGTGGGACGCGCTCCACCGGGCGAATGGAATCTTTCCCTACAGTAAGTTGCCCAACAGGCGTGTATGACCCCGCACAGGCTGGCGCAGGCCATCTCAGGCTGGAGTAAGACAGGCTGGTGAGGCACACCGCAGCAGAAGGAAGGCCGGCTGACAGGCGGGAAGAGTGGGTACTAACCAGATGGGCGGGTTATGTGTGCGCCAAGGTCAAATCTGTCATCACCGAGGGCGTAGGCTCGCCGGGGTAACTGAATGGTCATCCCGCGGGCCCGACATGACGCGTGGTTCAAAAAGGCGTGACGCAGCCCACCGGCCAGGGCTGATGGAGGGCGGCTCGAGTTCGTAACTCCGGCGGCGCGTGGGTTTGAGTGCCTCAGCATTGCTCTCGGTGGACATTTGTCGTCGCTGCTCGCGGCAGAACCTGTCCGAGGCAGAGAACAGATGAGGTAATATGGCCACAGCGCGCTATCACTGTCGGCCTGTCTCTACACCGCGCTCGGGGAAGTAGATGATGTTCGTTTTCGCTGGAGTGCGGGGATGAGAAGAGAATCTTGGGAGAGATGACGGCGTCCGATGGAAAATGTATATTTTCTGACTAGCTCTGCTTCTGCTCTGTGTGTCTGCTCTGTGTGTTTGACAACACAAGGTACCAGCGCGAACCATCGCGTGTTGGAATGATGACCTGGGGTATCCTGAAATGGAGGCCTCGAGCCGTGTGAACTGCCTTCGTCATGCATTACTATGATTGCGATACTTCGTAGTTCTTACACGCATGAGTGCGCTCTAGCCGTGAGAGCCGCTATACTTCTCACCGGGATCCAAAAAGTTGCTCTTTTTGCTGTGTCATAAAATGAATTACCGCTCACTGATGTTGGGTGATTTGTTTATTAACTTGGCTTGCGCAAGATCATTTCTCAGCGAATGCCATCCACTTGTTTTGGCCTGAAGACCCGACAGGAATCCTTAGTGTGGCATGCTCATTGTCCATCTTCCGTTTACGACGCTTTGCCTTCATCGTACACTCCTCCGCCTCAGGTCATCCCAGCACTACGACGCTTTGCCTTCGCCGGACGCTTCTCCGCCTCAGGTCATCCCAGCACGTCGGTGTTTCCTGCCCGGTGACCCTTCCAGTGACCTCTGTTCGTGGTGCGTCGGTGACCTTGCGTCCCGGGTCAGCCAATTTCCGCTCGATGTTCGTCGCCGGTGCGCCGGAACCGGGTCGGCAAATGGACACATTTCCGGGAAGGCGCGTCATGAATCCTGTAATCTGGCAGCGGCTTGGCGGCGGTGTCCGTCTCTCCGGGCATCGCCGCGCCGCCGGAACCGGCTGGGAAACCCGCCCGCCGCCGCGCGGTGAAGGGGCATTAGACGCAGGGCCATGCGGTACTCTGGCAAACCGGTTTCTGGCACAGCTGTTGGCGACGCTGTTCGGTGCTTTCCCGTCTCCCCGGGTCCTCAGTGACCGCTCTGGGACTGGATGTTTGCTCTCGCATCGTCCAGCTGCCTGCTCTTCATCACCCTTTTCCCCAGGAACCAATGACATTCATCGAGCCTGCGTCGCCTGTCGTTCGGTCGGTCGTCGTTCGGATGGTGACGTCATTGGTTAATCTGAGGCCGTCTCCACAGTGACATGGCTGGTGATCAGGTCGTCGCTCGGGTCGGCATCAGTCGCCGGGGGACGGGGCGGAGCGGGGGGAGGACCAGCGGACGTGTTTTGGCCATGGCACCATCGATTTTCTGCTGGGGCTCAGTGTGACTCTGACGTCATCGGTCCAATAGCGGCTGGTCCTAATCGGGCCGCGCAGACCGGCAGCTGAACGGCGTCTTTGTGGCTTTGTGGAGGCGGCCGCGTTTCTGCTCAAACCACCGGTCCCCCGGCTGCGGCGGCGGCGGTGACGTGGAAGTGTCGTCGGAAGGCGTTCGGAGGCGTCGCTGTCGATGTCAGGGCGACGGAATAGGTCCTGGCCGGCTGACGGATGCTCTCCGGCGCCAGACGCGGGGACAGGCACGGAGCGGCAAACGCGTCGAGCAGATATCGTCACATCCCGTCCTGGGACGTCGACGAAAACTCGCCAAACTGCTACGACAAATTCGGAATAAGAATTATGTGAAGATCAGCATTCAGCATACATATGACATTTTTTTGTTTTGAAGGTACCTCTGCCGTCTATCCTATGTATGACGCCCTTGACAAGCAGTTTCCTGATGCGTGTAGTATTGCAATTTTAGTATTGAATTTTATTGTAAGTATTTTTTGCAGGACAGTAATTAAGTAGACAGTAAGTTTCGTAAGTTTAGTAAGTATTGTTTGCAGGACAGTAACTAAGTAGACAGTAAGTTTAGTAAGTATTTGTTTTGCAGGACACATATTTGAAGGTTGGCGTAATCATGCAGAAAGTTGCCGTTGATTATCGCGCCGGCGCGGCGCGGCGACTGACGGCTGCTGAGTTATCTGAACCTCCGCCCGATCGGAGAAAGGTCGAGCTGCTGCAGTGCGGCGATGTAGCGCGGCTGGGCTGCACCGGAGCCTGCATCCCGCAGCGCCTGTCACCGCCAGCCGGCCAACTGCCACCTTCACCCGGGCGCCGATAACATTTGTCGACGTTGGAATGAAGCAGGCTCCATAGGATGACCTTCCTATTCTTCCTATAAGGGAGCAGCTGCGTGTCGGTGTGGAGCAGTCCCGTGCCGTGCCGTGCCGTGCCGTGCCGTCCCGTGCCGTGCCGTGCCGTGCCGTGCCGTGCCGTGCCGTGCCGTGCCGTCCCGTCCCGTCCCGTCCCGTCCCGTCCCGTCCCGTCCCGTCCCGTCCTGACTTCCAACCGACCGGCGGCTCCTCACGAAGCCACCGCCGTCTAAACGTCACCAAGACCGGCCTCACCGCTGGTAATTGATCGCATTAGTCCTGAGAACGCCGGCGACCGGTGGTGGCATCAGCGGCGGCGAGGAACAGCGATCGCTTTCCGACCATCATCCATCCAGACCTGTCACTAATTAGCTGATGAGCGATCCGATCCACGAATCACTCCCGGGTTACCCACGGGTCACTCCCGGGTCAGCCGCGGGTCAGATGCGGGTCGGAGCGGCCGGTGGCGGGTAGCGGGTGGGTCGCAGGGTCGCCCTCAGCGCCAAGCACGCTCGCTTCTAATTGGTAGCGCCCGTTCCCACCGGTAGCCGGGCATTATAGGATAAAAACACTGATCCTCAAGTGACCCGCGCCGCGGCGTTCCCACCGGCGTACCCGGCGAGTTGACCCCGGTGGAAAAAATTGGGTTATGGGAGATTTCACCGTGTTTTCGTGCGCGATCGGCGCGGGAAGAGGCGTTGGACGCTGCCGGTGGCGGTGGCACCGTCAGCGTTTTTACTGAGGTGGGCCGAGTGCGTCCCGGAGCAGCTCGGCTTGAAAGAGTGGCTTCACGCACATGGAGAAGCACATCTGCTGCGGACTTAAAGTAGACGCTCTTTTTGACCAGATATGTTGAAACATTGCAATGCTTATTTCTGTCTAAGAATTTGTATAAGAATTTGTATATTTTATGCGATTTAATGCACGTGTAACGGAATTTAGCTTTCTCATATTAGTCCCTGCACTGAAAATGAAACGGGTGGGAGTACGGGACCTGTCAAACTAGCTTCACAAGCTGATAGATTTCGTCTCTTGTTAAATAGTTTTTGCATATGCATCTCTGCAAAATTACCATCACCGAGAGAAACGAGTAATACGTGTATATGTGTAACTAGAAACCCGTATAAAAGTCATGACCAATATAGTACAAGACACGGAAATAGTTAGCACACTGGTGGTCACGTTTCGTCTTTGACTTCTTCAGTACCATTTGCTCCTAGGTGAAATTATGCACCGCAACATTCAGCGCACACTTTGTGTATGACTTCATCTGGAATAAACGGTGTTGAACAGTGAACACGTCTCATATGAACAGAGTCCACCTGTTTGTTGGCGTTTCCCGTGTTTTATATCATAGCCCGTATATATTGATGTATATTATGTGTGTATTTCCTATAATATGCGTGTTTCTTTCGGCCGTGGATGGGATTGTGACACCAATCCTATGTACCCGTATACAAGATATGCTAGCGGGTATGATACTGACTCTGTCTCGGCTGAGGCTGGTTTTCTTGGTCCCTGCCCTGTCCGCTCCGGTCCTCTTGTTCCTGCCCGGCCCTCTCTGGTCCTCTTGGTCCCTGCCCGGCCCTCTCCGGTCTTATTGGTCCCGGGCCAGCCCGTTCCGTTTCCGTTGGTCCCGTTTCGATCCTGTTGGTCCGTCCCGGCGCGCTGCGTCCGTGGGTGGCCGGCGGGACCGTCTCGGCTGCGGTCGGTCGGCCCGCTGCGCCGGTCCTATCGGGCCGACATCGGCGATCTGTCGCAGTCGTACAGCGCCAGTACTAATGACGCCGCCTGTTCGCCGTGTCTGCGCTGCTTTACGGCCAAACGGGTGATTTACTGGCGATACGCGGCCGGCGCGGCTCGCCGGAAAGGCGCCGCGTCGGCTCTGGTTGGCATCACCAGCCGACACCAGCCGTCCCCAGCCGTCACCAGCGATCGCCAGCCGTCACCAGCCGTCACCAGCCGCGTCGCCGGCTGCCGGCCGCTCCCTTCTTGACGCTCCGGGAAACAGCGCTCTTTTGCCGCCGCCGTGCCGCCGCGAGTGACTGCTAGGATTTTTCCGACGGCTGGGCGGCTCATCCTTGGTTCGCGCTAGTGGCGCTTTTTGCCTCCTCCGTCGGCGGCAAAGGAAGCGGCGCTGTCCGGTGGCTAGCGGAACTAACGACCATTCTTATCCACACCGCACTGTGACGCCCCATGTCCTATATTTCATGGCCCCTAATTAATTCATTCTCACTTTTACTGGAGCGCGGCAATCTTCGATGCGCTCGACGGTGCCGCGCCGACTAGAAGGAGGCTACTTTCTTGTGCCGCGCTGCAGTCGCTGGTGCTATCTGCGGCCTCGAGTGCGCAGCGCTGCAGTCCCCGCCGCCTGGGCGGTGTGACTCAGCGGTTCGAAGAACCATTAGCGCATTAAAACCAATTAAGCGCGCTCAAAAGGAGTGTATGTAACCCATGATTACCTGTGGGCTTGGCCCTGCAATGAATACGAACTGGTGCCATATGGGTGAAACAGGCTGCAGTGAACAGACTATTGGGCACGCGTTGTCCCGGGGAAATGGTACCTTCACATGTTTTGGTGGCCAGCTTTTTTGTCTGTTCAACTCATGCAGGATGGCATCATTCAAGCCACCGCTGTTTCGATCATAAATTTTGATAAGTCTCTCAAAAACTCCCTCCTAATTAACAGCTTCCGTCATGTCTCAGCTTTTTATTCGCAAAGTTATGAATAACTGCGTAAGTATAATACTCCTTGTCTTTCTTGCCAGCCGCGCCATGGTGAAACACCCGCGTTCTGAACGCTCTGAGGCCTGACCATTTTTTCTCTCCACCAGCCGGCCTGACGGTCAGGAATAAGTGCCGGTGTGGAATTTGTAGCCTGCCGGACTGCGCCAACCCTTCCCGCCACCGACCCTTCCCGTCCACAAATCACCGCTTCGTCACACGAGGAAGTGGACATGAACGCATTTTTTCCCGGCCGCGCGACTTTTTGCTCATCTTTGCGGGGTTCAGTGACCACATAAATCGGGCGCTGGGGCCGTGCGCTGCGTCGCCGGTCTGTGACGCAGCCCTCTGAGGGCAGTTCGGGACGGCTCGGGGCAGCTCGCTGCGGCGGTTTGCGGCAGAGCGGGGCGGATCGCGGCGGCTGGGCGGAGCGGGCGCCGGGGACGGTGTCGGACGCCGGGTGATTGTAAGGCGGCCCGCTGCTGTGTCGATTGATGGTGATTAACCCCGCCGCGGACGGTGTTACTTATTTAGTTGTCGGCGTGCTGGCGGCCGCCGACGTGTCATTAGTGGACGGCAGCGGGCGGAGACGCCTGGCAAATTACCGGCGCGACCGTGGCAGACGCGGCGCAGGGCGCGCCATATACGTCTCTGCCGCGCCGCGCCGAGCTGTGCTGAGCTGCGCCGTGCTCGTGCCACGTGAGTGCTGAGCTCAGTGGGAGGAGATGAGCGGGTAATGCCTTGGTGCCGGCGTTCGACAGTGCTGGGCGTGAAGCGGGCCATGTTTAGCTTTATTTTGGCTGCAGACTGACTGGAAGAACGGCTAGGTCTGTCCATAATCCCTCACTGGTGCCTCGGGCAGTCGGGCATACCCCAAGAGAGAACGCTCGAGGGGGCTGTAACCTGCTCTTCCGACGGGCTCGTCTCTGTGAGTCGCCGACTCGCCGCGCTCGACTGAAACATCCGCCGGAATGACCGGCGGGCTGGCGACGCTCCTTTCTCGCAGACGAGACGCTGATGTCAAATATGAGAACATACCGCTGCCTATTGGGGCGCGGAATTGTGTCTCCTTTGTGTTGTGTCTGGTGAAATGCCTATTTCATCCAGCCGTCCGCGTCTCGTCGTTACGGACGGGAAGTCTGCATTTTTGACGAGACAAACGGGACCACACTTCCCGTCGCCTGCGGTCACCCATGCCTCCGAGTTCATGCCCCTGTCGACCGCCTGTGCTCCCGCCCCGGGCCCGGGACTCGGGGACTCTCTGTCTCCAGGCCCCGGGACTCCGGAAGTCCGGGAGTCCGGACTCGGTGCCCGCAGCTCTCGGCCGCCAGCCCCCGACAGTCGGACGCTGCCGCGCTTGTCGGCTCCCCGTGCTCGGCTGAGTTGTAGCGCCATTAGCCGTGTTTTATCTGCCCGTCGACAATTAGTCGGTAGCGTTTAGCGCGCGCTGAGATAAGTGGCGTATCAATTTACCAGCGGGGATGGAAGGCGACGGGGCCGATTAAATTAGTATCCGCTGCCGCTGTCGCCACCGCTCGGCGCGCAGGGCGCCTGCCACGCTCCGCGGCGGCCAGCAGTCTGTCTTTTAGCGCCGCCGCCAGCCGTGTTTACTGCCCTGTCAAAAGCACCACCAATCTGCTTTCAGGCTATAAATGGTCGGACTGTTTCCAGTGGGAATCCGACCGGAGGATGACCAAGTAACACTGTGCCTTACTGCTGGGGGCGGGGAGGATGCTGCTTTTTGTCCGGCGCGACTCAATGGAATTATTGGTCGCGTATTGGTGACGGTTTTTGTGCGTGTTTTTACGTGTGCCCGGATCGGCTTAATTGCAGCGGACTTTGGAGAATGTGCGGTGTTCCGGTGTGTTAATGAAGACTGGCGGTCACAGTCGCCGGTGGCACTGCAGCGGTGTCGCTGACCTGAGAGAACGGCGAGCCGCGGCCGGCGACACGACGCGTTTCGCCTGCAAAGTTGCTAGGTTTTATAGGTGCATTTGTGAAAAATCTACTTGCAAAAACCTTGTGCTTATGCGGAAAGCCGCTTAGTTAAATAATCAGCTCTGGTTAACTATAACGTTCATATAAATGGTGGTGGTCATACACTTCTTGCTTATGACAAAATGTATTACTGGTGCTGTTTTTGTTATTAACTGTGCTCCGCTCACACTCGCTCCTCCAGGTGAGCGTCCTATCGGTTTGAAGCAATTCGAAGCGTGAGAAAAAGGCACAGGCTTGTTGCGCCTGGCATCTGCCGGTCTAATTGGCCCAGTTTGACCAGCGACTCACAGCAGAACGGGAGTCAATTATGGTCATGGCTCCGATTTGGACCACCGGTGTGAATCTGTCTGCACTGCCACACCCAGATACCCACTTATCGGCCCAATCTTTATGACTTGTTCCGTCGGACCGTGCTACGCGGTCAAACTAAGCAGACACGCGCCCGAGTAAATCGAACGCGACCGTCCGGTGGGCTAGTGACGAGTTTGGCGGCGACACCGATCCTTTCTAAGTCCTTGGCTGACGTATCAGACCCACACCGACTGCATCGAAATGAGGCCCAAATATTCCGTATCGGTTACAGCACGAACGTCTACTAAGGCGACATGCATGATATCGCAGCATGACGACGTCATGCCCTTTTTGTAGCTCATTCATCAAAACATCGCTGTAGTAAAGCTGAAAACATCGCGCTCTCATTTCACCACGCATGAGCGCCGAGTTCGATTCTTCCTGTAGAAGGTCTCCGCGGAGAGCCAGCGCACGCTCCGCAATGAATTTTGACTTTCCTCGTGCTCTGCTTAAGTCGAGCCCATTTTCCTACATCCAGTGTGGACCAATCAGCGCCTGTTTCAGCCGAGGACCGGAAGCCGACGACTCGGGTCTTCCGGCTGTGCAGCAGCCGGCTCGCGTAAAAATCACCTGTGCGTGCGGACAATGGGCTTGCCATCCGACCAGCCATAAAACCAGTAAAACTGTCCTCACTCCTCCCTGCAGACAGCCGGGTGCTCTGGTTTTGAAACTCGTCTGACATCGCTCGATCTCGAAGGGCGGGGAGACGGGTCGGTCGCGGGCAGATAGGTCGGGACTGGCTATGATTATTATCTGGTCGTTGACTTGCCGCTTTGGTCAGCCTCAGCCGTGCCTGGAAGAAGAGATGGGGTCAGACCAGGTCACCTGCGCATCAGGGAGAAACCAGGCGCCTGGCGACCGTCTGCCGGCAGGGCCTGAGTCACCGGTCGGGTCAGGTCGGGTCACCGTCGGGTCACCGTCGGGTCACCGTCGGGTCACCGTCGGGTCGCCGGCAGGTCGGCGCCGGGCCAGCCTCTCCCGGCGGCAGTCTGCCCGCTCGTGTCGATACCGGATGAGGTTGCAGATCGCTGCAGGATCGTTGCACGATGGATGAGCGCCCCGCTGCGCGGCTCGTGCAGTAAGCATCAGCAGCTCTCGTCGGCGGTGGTCCCGGGGTCAGAGCTGGGTCAGCCGCCCCCCCCCCCCTCCCCTGCCGCCCCCCCCCCCTTCCGCGGCCGGAAGACTGCAAAAGCAGGACCCCCGCTGTTGAACAGTCGTACGGTGCACTCTCTCCCAGTGGGAGCAGCTCATCTGCCGCGCTTACAGCCGCTCCGACATGACCGCACACGCTCTGATGTTCGCGGCTTCATAAAGAGGGGCGGGTGCCTATGTTGTTGCCTTTTGGTAAGCGAAGAGTGATTAGCTTCGCAGTCACCTTGAAAAGTATCGGATGATTGGGTATGTAGAGGAAATCGAGTCTGTGTTTTCCTGAACATCATAGCCCCACCCGGGTGTGGCCGATCATCGAAGGAAAATGATAGTCGTAAGAATTCCGTTCCGCACTTTTCCGTGTTCATCAGTCATGTCCTGATGCGGGTGATGAAGACAAAAAAGTGGCGGTATTGAGGAAATTCGATATGTATTTCCCTGGACTCGGCAGCCTCGCCTGAATCTGTCATGTCTTCTAAATGAGATAAGAAAGATTATTCAGTGATTTATACCACAATATGATAGCTTAAAGCCAGTGTATCTTGTATTATGTCTCTAACTGCTCATCGCTCATTTGGTGGAATAGAGAAGCTCTATTTCGCAACGAGTTTGAACATTGCAATATCCTACACTCTTCCCATGTTTATCACTGACCACATCAGAAAGGCATAGCCACGAGGTAACCCAGCGTTCTTTTCTGGGCCCTATCAGTATTGGACAGCATGACATGCCATTCACTTATCCTCCCATGGCCACAAATTGCAGTGCTATGAGGTCACTGGTCGATCCTATACAATAAGTCCGTGCTTCCAAAATGCTAAAATTATGCTATATGTCTGTCAGCAATCGCACTGAATCGCGTTGGGTGGTGGCGATTAAAAGTTCTTTTCATATTATGTTTGTAATCCATTGTCGGAAATCCGGTTTATAAACGGTTCACAAATGGTAATTAGCCGTTTATATCTGTATATTTAACTTGTAGTCTTTTCAGGGGCGTTATATTTGTTTTAAATATAACTTTCCTTCCGTGTGTAAACATGTACTGTTATAACTAGTATCCACCCAGCGCCGGAGACTACCAGTGTCCATCCCTGCTCTCTCCACACCCGGCCCATCCCGTCCCGCCTCTCAGTCCGCCACTGCGCTGGGCGTACTCCACCCCCGCCCCGCCCCGCCCCGCCCCGCCCGGCGCTGGCGTGCCGACGGCCGTGCACCGCCCGCACGTCCCGCCCATGTGGCAATCCGGCCAGCACGCCCGCCATGGCTGCTTGCAGCGCAGACCGGCTGCACGCGGCCGACAGTAGCATCGCACGCCTCCGATTTAATTACGCTTCCAATCTGGGCGGCGTCACGTAGCCGGTCGTGCCTGCGCCGCCGCTCCGGCGTCACGTTACTGGCGGCCGCCGCGTCCGCCGCCGCCGCGCCGCCCGGCTGGCCACGAGCTGATTTATTCGCCCCAATTTGCCCGTCTTCTGGCCGGTGGTGTGTCGGGTGTCGGGATGTTTTAATGCGGTCGCTGGGTGATGGGTGTGATGGGTGTGCCGTGCAGCGCGCTGCGGCCCGTCACACGTCACCCGAGCGAGCCGGCACGGCAGCGGACGGAGTCGGGGGTGGGACGGGGGTGGGAGTGGGGAGGTTGAAGCCTGCAGGGGATAGCGAGGGTGGCAGAGTCGGAGGAGCTGGGAGGTGGAGCGACGTGAAGGGAACTGGACCGTCTCGGGAGAGTCACAGAAGGACACGACCGGCTCTGCCAGGCAGCGACAGCTGGCCATCGGAGACCGGACGGCCCAGCGCGCCAATAACGACGTGGAATCTGCGCGAGCAGAGCTCCGCGCAGCGCCGGACTGAGGAATGGCCAGCCTTCCCGGCCTTGCGCGCATAGCCCGCATAGCGCGAGTGATACTTCATTAATTAACATGTCGCTCGCTGCCCGGCTTCTTTACCACATGGTGTATTTCCCACATTTATTCTCTGGCCAATGGGCGCGGCCGCAAAAACGCAGGCGATGTAATGGCTTTCTACTCTCGTTTCCACGCGTGGTGGGCGCGGCGGCGGCGGCGCGGCTGTGGCGGCGACTGGGGGGCTCCGGTGCTGGTACCGGCCGGACTGCCGGGGTCCGGGCGACACGCCAGGCCTCACCGCACCGCGCCGCGACTATCTCAGCAATCTGTCATGGGCTGGTTTCCTCGAACTCTGATGACGGAGGAGGTCGTTAGACCCGGTCTGTTTTCCTGCAGCGAGCATTCGGATGACGGGATCGGTGTCATGCATGCCTGGCAGAGTCAGCAGCAGTGGATGTCATGGGGATGGATCCCACAGTGACGTCTTGTTTTGAGACGTGATGCGTTTACCAAAGCGCTAAACTAGCTTTCATAGACGTTTAGCTGACAACTGTTGCGAATTGTAAGATTTGTCTTTTTCTCAATTGTGTGTTGTTGCGTCGTCTTTGGTGCTTCTTTCTTGTCTATTTATTTGTGTCCCGCTGCTGCTTATATAACTCCCGTGCAAATTGTATGCTTCAAAGCACTCTCAGCAAATGTTTACTCTCCATTTCTCTCTCTAACTTCCTGTCCGCCTCTGTGTGTGTCTTATCCCACTCAGCCCTCCACCAGACCGAGGGGAAAAACCGGGGCGGTGCGCCACCCCGGGTGCCGCGTAAAAACCTCCCGCGCCGCGCGGCGCCCGCTGGCTCAGTGATTTTTCTCCGGGATTGCGTCCCCGGGTGGTCCAAATGAGATCGAACGGGCGAGAAATAGGCGGCCGAGCGGACAGGGGGCATGGGACGTGAGCTAAATACATCACACCGGCGGACCACATTCAATTACTCCGAGTCGGCCGCTGGAAGGCGGGCTCGCTGTGGGCCGGCGAGGTTTGGTGAGGTCCGGGAACGCCTGGTGAGGCTCGGGGAGTCCCGATATGGTCCGGTAAGGTCCGGGAAGGTTTAGTGAGGCTCGGCAAGTTTGGACAAGGTTCTGTAAGGTCTGGTGAGATTTTGTAGGGTCTGGTGAAATATCGTAAGCTTCAGTGAGGTTACGTGCGGCCCATTAGGGCTCAGTGTGTTCTTATATGGTCTGGTGAGATCTTTAAAGGTCGCGGGTGAGATTTAGTGAGATACAGTGAGGTGCATTGGGGTCTGGTAACGCCCGGGGATATTTAGGGAGGTCCTGGTAGGATCTGATAGGTTCTGGTATGTCCTGGTAGGTCCCGGTAAGTCCCGTAAACTACTGCGAGATCGTACAACAGTCCAATGCAGGCCCAGACCGCGTCATCCAGGGCCCCTTCACCTGACCACGGGATCAGTAGCGGCGGTCTCACAGCGCCGGGGCGTGGCTCGTGGGTGGGGGAGGGGAGGGGCACAGACAGAGGAGGGGGTCGGCAGGGTGCGGTCTGCAGTCGCAGTGTCACGTGACCGGCTCGGCAGCTGGACAGAGGCCCGCCCGAGTCGTGGAAAGTCGACCACACTGTTCTCCGGGCCGGCCCGTTTGTGGACCTCCCCGGTCCGGTCCGGGGCGCTCACTGTGGTATGTGATCAGAGGATCTGACTCGCCGGTGGTATGGGTGCAGTCAGGCCCTGTCTGCGCCCATTGGTGATCAGATGATACGCTGATCAGCGTGATGACTGATGATCAGACTCGGTGGTGGTGTCGGTGCATGGTGCAGAGTGCAGACTCGCTGCGAAATTTGCTGAAGTGATGTGGCTATAATTATCTGTGTTTTTACCATACAAAAAGTCAAAATGATTATGTATACGTGTACCATGTGAATGCTGCTCATGGTTGTGCCAATGCGCGAATAACATCTTTATTGAAGACCACTCTCACCATCCAGCCAATATGTTGTTCTTCACTGTCTGCTCTGGTGACTGTTAAGCTCCAGGGCCGCACCGTCCCACCCCAATGATCACCAGTCAGCTGTGTAGGGCCGTGTTGTGACGCGTTCTGCTGCTGTGAGAGATGCTCCTCTCTCGGCCGGGGGTCCCGCTGCTCCCTCCGAGCCAGCGGGCGGCCGGCCGAGCCGCGGCGCCATCTCACCACTCCTGTTCACCGTCAGCTGAGCGGCAGCCGCGCCACCCGCCGCACCAGGCACGATCGCGGCGCGCGCCGAGCCTTTTTGCGCGCCGCCAGCCAACTGATGAAATATTACACAAATTAACCCCATCACCTGTGTAGCTCAGTAGGCGAACGACGGCTGATTTCATGGGAAGCGCTGCTGCCCGACCACCGGGACTCAGAGAGATTAATTAGCACCATTGAAAGCGTACCTGGCGGTGAGATTTATTTGGCGGCGCGGTGCGGACCGCAGTGTGCGCTGCTCATCAGACTTGCTGATCACCGTCTCATTGGTGTTTTATTTGGCCACGCTGAAAATCGACGTGAACGCGCTGGGTTACGCAGGCGGGTGGCCCGATGGGCGCTGCAGCCAACCAAGACATAAATTGTTGATTGGTTTGAAGGGACTGACGGCGGATTGGACACTAGACAGACACCACAGTCGCCCGCCGCTCCCGAGTGCCCCCAGTATGCGTATGACTGCGAAACCGACAATTAAAATTTGTCAAAGGTGGCTATTTTTGGGTGTCGTAACAAGCTGGCGATCGGGGCGGCGATACGGCGGCCCTAAACATTTCGCAGTGTCGATGCGGCCCGATTGTGGGCGAGCGCCGCAGACGGGATAGCGCCGCTCTGCTCCAGATTAAAGCTCCGCCGCGCCGACACAATGGCAAAACCGGCGGCGATTTTTGGCGGCGGCCGATCGGCCAATCAATCTGAGCGCGCCGCGAGCTGGGAAGACGATCGAGCGCGGCGATAGCGGCGCAGCGCAGATAATTAGCCGGCGCCGGCAGCAGGCATCCGCTGTCAGCGCGCAGAGACGGGACGCCGCGCGGTCACCGGTAGCCGCCGCCGCCGCCCCCGCCGCCCCCGCCCCGATCCCGTCTCAGCCGCCGCCGCAGCAGCA
>JARBER010170262.1:0-16096 GCA_030265075.1 Balanus glandula
ACTTTCGAACCATAGGTCAACTTTGTGACGTCACAGGTCATGACCTATGATGACCTTGACCTCAAAATTTTTGTCAAAGAAGGCTAATACTATTTGTGGCAGGTACCGAAAGTTTCAAGGCTCTGCGCTGAGTGGTTCGTCTGCCATCGGAAAAAAAAAGTTGGGGCAATATGTTGCCGCCCCCCCCCCCGTGACTCGCGGGTTAAAGCTTCACTGGTTTGGGTCCAAAATCGCGTGTAGTGACGCCATACAAATAGCTATATCTCAAATTCTGTCGAAATGGAAAAATGTTTGCACACACGTCAAATTGATGCGAGAAAAGAAGTTACCTGGAGGATTTACGTTGATACCGCGGTTTGTTTTTGAGTTATAGCTAAAACGCCTGTTGAGGTGGGACCTTTTTCGCTTCCCCCTCCCTCCCCCCCCCCCCCCAGCCAATGACGGTTTAAATGTTGATGATAACTAGCTTGATATATAATATGGTAAGACATTCTTTATGCAATATGGGATGAATTTACAATATATTTCGCAATATATTTGCAATATTTTTCGCAACATATTACAATTTATTTCGCAATATATTACAGTATATTTCGTCTGCCGATTTCTGGCAGTAGCTCCATTTTTATCGAAAAAGGCTATTATCTCCCTGTAAAATACGCCTTTGTCTTGGAAGAGTCTTGAACGGAAGATGTGCGTTATTAGCATTCGTCACACATGTCCCGGGGTGGTACGACTAAGCTCCTTCCAAGAACGGCTTTTCCCGGCGGGGAGGCCGCATTCAGCTTCCTGATTCAATATTGAGTGGAAACTTGGGGAGAGAGAGAGAGCTCGCCCGGCCGGGTGCCGTTGAAAGCTGGCAGTCCGGCTGCCTAGCTGCATTAGTCAAACATGCGAAGCGTTCTAAATATTATGTCGGGCTGGACGACGCCCCTCTGGTTGACAAATGATTCTAGTGGTTCGAGTAGCTGCCAAACCATATCATTGGCGTCTGCAAAACTGCAGGAAGTGTCAGTGAAGTACACAGAAATGACATCTCATGATTTAGTAGCCTTTAGTAGCATCATTGAGTTGAAAACTGGCGGATAAAAATGCAGTTTTCAACGTACAACAGTTTACGTACTTGTATATTATTTTCGTTCAAAAGTCTTTAATTTTCAAGTTATTAACCATTTTTGTTTCACTGACAAGACCAGCTCTGGATAATTCCATTACAGATGATGTGTGTTATTGATGGCACATACAGTTTCTGCATCAGTAAGAAATGCTTATGTGATTCGATGTGAAAAAAGAGTGTATAATATATCGTAGCATCGTCCCAGATCTCCGGTCGTTCCTCTCCCCTCCAGCCTGTAATACTTCCGGGCTGCGAGTACCTTATGTGAATTACAGTCTGAAGTGAAAATTATAATTCCAGTGTCATACTCGCATCTCATCCATCATTCAATGTCTGCTGGGCTAATAGCTACTTCTCTGTTGTATCTGCTTGACCTTTGTGACGGAGCTCTGCAGTCGGCCGCCCGTCATTGACTCAAGCAGCCTTCACACCGGACTTGGCCGTCTCATCCGCACGCGCGACGCTCGGACTCCGTGTACGCACGCGTGACGCATGCGTTTTCACACCGAAATCAGCTGCATCACGTGTGAGAACACGGCATCCACGTCCGGTGTCATGGCGGCGTCTGCGTCCGCGTCCGATGTCTAGGCGGTCTGGGATTGTGCAGTGCCGTGCTTCCGAGACCCGCCTTGTGACGCGCCGCTGTCTCCTCCCCATCAGCGGCTGAAGCGCAGCCTGCAGCGCCAGGAGCGGCCCCCGGCGCCGGCTCTGACCCCGCCGATGCCGCCGGCGCCGGCCGCCGACCTGCCGCCCACGCTGCTGCAGCCCCGCTCTCCCCAGTCCGAGGACAGTCTGCGCAAGGAGCGAAACAGGTGAGTGGACTATCGGCCCTGACGGAGACGGGTGGGCTCTGGACGCCGTGCAGAGCGCCAGTTCATTCAGCTGGTGTTCACGTCACAGCGGGTCCCTGTAGTGTGACGTCACAGCGGGTCCCTGTAGTGTGACGTCACAGCGGGTCCCTGAAGTGAGACGTCATTTGGTTTTCCAGGGACTCGACTGGAAACAGGATACGGGCGTGGGCGACGGTGCGGCTAATTAGTTGGGTTCGGTAGTCGTCTCAGGGAAGTCACGTGAAGTACACGTACGCAGAACCCAGTCGGTGGGTTCGTTATCCTAGTCATTGGGTATCACAGTCTGCCACGCAGGAGATGCCACCGCATTAATGCACGAGATGCAAAGTAACACACGCTCGAATGGCAAGGCCCACGATCAAAAGGTGGTGCGTTCTCCTTTGCAGCGCAGCACCAACAGGGCGATTTTACACGGTCATGTCTCACATTTTTATAAAATGGGTATCGGGTGATATCGGGTGCGGATAATTTGCGGGGCGCAATTTCAGGCTGTGTGATCTACGGGTTACAAGATGTAGCCCGAGGCGTTTTTAGGTCTTTACACACTACACAGTAGGGGTTCCTTTTGAGTGTTATAACTCAAATATATATACACAAAACTGCATAAAATTATCTAGCTTAATGTTCACGATGAATCATACAAATGATATAAGAAGAAAATTGTCATTAGTCAGCTTTAAAAAACGTGACTTTGCGACCTAGGTCACAGGTCAACATTTATCAAATATCGTATCTCCGTTCATATGTTTTATGTTGCATATAATAAGTTTTATGTTTTCTTTACATCAATTACATAACATTGTGTGGTACGTGCACCCAAGCAGCCTTCCGGGCCCGGGGACATACACAATCGCTCCCTTTTCATAATTTTTGCCATTGTTACGTAATAAAACCGAAGTGGTTATGTACGGAGTTCCCTACAACATTCATGCAATAATTATAATTGTGATTGCGAATAAAATTGGCCCCGTGGGTTATCTTGTACTTATAATTATCTGGCGTAATTTCAGCTCTTTGTGATTTACGGGTCACAAGATATAGTTTTTTTTAGAGCTATTTACTATTTAGGTCACTTTTTTACGATCCTAGTTCAATTACATTTTTATATATATTTTATTCATCGTGAAATCGTGAATATAAAATATAATACTAGGACTTGACCCATATTACTAGGACTTGATATATTTAGGACTTATCGCAACATGGACTTGACGTTGACACCCATGTTGCGTCAAGTCTTAAACACGCTTCGGGCTTTATCTTGTGACCTTCACATAAACTGAAATTGCTCCATTTGAATCCTACGCATCAGATAAATCCCTGGACCAATTTCTGTCGAAATTAGAATTACAATTAATGCACGAACATTGTAGGGAACTCGGTAACAAACTTCAGTTATATATACGTAAAAATAACAAAATGATGAAAATGTGCGATCGTTTCTGTCCCGGGAAGGCCATTGGGGTGCTCGTACCACAGCATAATATTGTATTGGTGTAAATAAAACATATTTAAGTTATGGTATGCCACATAAAACACATTTGAAAGGAAGTATAATATGTGAGAACAAATTATTTACGTTTGATCTAGGCCACGAGTTCACGGATTTGTAAAGCTGTCGAAGGTAATTTTTCATATGTTAATGTATGATTAATCGAGAGCATACGTATATAACTTGATACAGTTTTTGTACATTTATATTGGAGTTTTGGCACTTAGAAGACACCCATGTTGCGTTAAGTCCTAAAAACATATCGGTTTATATCTTGTGATTCGTAGGTCTCGGACCTGAAATAACGTCTGTCGAATTTGTACGCACCAGATAACCCCCGGTACTGATTTTTATCACAATTTTGAGATTTGCCCGTGTATGGGGTGCCGCGCTGGCTGGGAGAACGCACCAGGTGCACATTATCGAGGCGAGGCTCTCCTTCTGTATGGTCTTAAGACTTGTTCGATATTGAACTTTATTCAGAAACATCCACAACATACCGATACTTTTCTTTTGCAACGCATGAGAAGAGGCCGAAGAGGCAGAAGGTAGTATCACGTCTGACTGTGGTGCGCCGCTGCCTGCTGGATGCTGCGCTACTCTTCAGACAGGCTGCAAATTTAAATTAATATGCCACGACAAGGGAAAGCAAAAAAAACCCACACAAATTAGGAAAACGTATAGGTGCTAGGGTGATGATATAATGAATTTAAACGTCGCGAGCTTGACGCTTACTTTTGGCGATTTCTTGGCGTGTCAACGTAAAGAGGCTGCTGCCTTGCCGGCCGACGCCGCCCCCGGCCTTATCACGCTATATATTTACCTAGCACATACACATACACTATACAGGCTGTTCATTAATCAATGGAAAAGTAGAGGACAACAAGATAGATCTATTTTTGGCTCACATGATACAATTGCACAGCATGTCTCCAAAAAAATGTTGGTAATTTGCGATTACATAATTCCGATCATCGTGTGCCACGCTTGTCCCCTACAGGAAGTCCTCGAAGTAGCTGCCCTTTTCAGCCACGCAAAGTTCTGCGCGACGCCGTGTGTGTCGGGCCCTTTTTGCGCAGCTCTTCGCCCATCCCTGCGTCGAACCTCTCCAAAATATTTTCACATCTTGGAGAGTCTGCAGCTTCGTTTCCACCACATGGTTCATAGCTTCCCTCGAAAACCAGCAGTAGCGTCTCTGCCAAACGCAAACCCCGAACGTTGAAAAGGGGTGAGAAAAGGTCAATTACAATTTGCTGCTGTTTTGGTGAAATATTACGTTATCAGCATGAGGAAACCATGCAAACAATATATGAGGAACGAAATGCAAAAGCTAGAAAGCGCAAAAATGCAGAAGGGACAATAACAATACATATCAACAGTGCATCACGGTGCGCTGCGCCGTGATGCAGTCCTGGCTCGCAAGGTTTGGACCATGTTGTGGGAACGGAGCCGCAGACTCTTCAAGATGTGCAAATATTTTGGAGAGGTTCGACGCTGGGATGGGCGAAGAGCAGCTCTGCAAAAAATGACCCGACACACACGGCGTCGCGCAGATCTTTGCGTGGCTGAAAAGGGCAGCTACTTCGAGGACTTCCTGTAGGGGACAAGCGTGGCACACGGTGATCGGGATGATGACATCGCAAATGACCAATATTTTCAGAAACATATTGTGAAGCTATATAAGGTGATCAAAAATAGATCTATCTCGTGGCCATATACTTTTTACATTTATTAATGAGCATCCTGTTGTTAGGCTTTGACTTCTAGTTTGCTTTTATGAGTGGTCCATTGTGTGAAGTAGTGATGCAACTAGTGCGAGATGTTCATTAATGGCAAAATAATGCTGTGCACATCGTTTGCCGCCTTGTTAAAGTGCGATAATAACACCCTTGCCATCAACAGAAGCGCGACGCCACGCCTTCCCACTACACCCCATCCCGCGAACTTTTCAAAGGTCAACTCCACTGATCACACGGTCCATACAGTCTCGAGTGGTGCCCACCATCTTGTATTATACAACAACTCGGCTGGCGGGTTATCACAACAGTGGGTTCAGAGAATTAATAATATCACATGAGTGTGGGCGATGTACGGGATAAGGAGAAGTTTACGAGACAACACGACATCAGGGGATATAGGGTACAGTGTTAAGTCAGATTACTGCACTTAACAAAGTACTGGCGCGTTTGCTCGTGATCATATTGGCTGGCTTGTGAGTGAGCAATGTTCTTGCTATAATTTTGTCTCGCTTATTGCTATGCTATGGTTTATTGTATTCGTGCCGCTTATATGAGACCATATTTCGCTGATACATACTATAGTGAATGTAGGTATAGCACACGGTAGCACAGCACTGACGAGCGTGTGAGCCGTCATCGAAATGTGTTGCGTCTTTCCCGATTCCATGAATTCTCTGAATTTTGTAAAAAGTCGAGACACGTTACGACACACGGGCATTTCTTGCTCATCACATTGCTTAGCAAATCACTGTTTTTCTCATTCACTCCATTGCAGCGCTGCTGCCGGACTATATGTATTATGGATATTGCAATGCTGTTAATGTTTCCAACTCAACTCCAATAATTGTGCCCGAAGGCTACTGTTCTGCCCTTAGCCTGCTCTATAGCCACACGAGCCTTTAACTATTGGCGCAGGTGAGTTTCGCTGAATCGAAGTTTAAGTTCTTAATAGCCTTCGTCAGACACACAACTGCCTCGTGTCGATGCTAACAATCTAGCGGAGCTGGCCGTCCTTATCCGCCAGTCAGCGACTGTAGCGACTAATCAGGAGAGAAGGATTAGCGACTGTAGCGACTCATCAGGAGAGATGAACTAGCGGCAGCGCCCCGAGCACTCGTCACCAGGCGGGGGAGCAATGGCGCGGACGGAAATCGTGTGCTTGGCCTGTAGGTAGGCCAAATCTACACATAGACATACATTTGCCCCAATATTACGTTTTGTTTTGTTTTTTTAATTCAAACAATGGAAAAAGTAAATTCAAGTTATAAGCCAATCTAAAGCGTAATCTCGAAAGGTCTGAAGTTTCACTCACCTTCGATTTGCTGCTTTTCATAGCGAGTGCTCCAGTTTCAATAATCAGGCCAAGTTTTGTCCATTTTTTCTCTTATGTGTCCACCGGGTCGAAATAAGCCTGTCAAAGGTCAGGTCTGTCAAGGTCGATGTCTGAGCTGTTTGGCCGACCGACAGGAGATCAGGGACATTCCACGAGCGCTGGCCGGCGGCGTCCAATATAGCGCGGGGTTCAGTCCGCTCCGGCCGCCGGTGCCTATCTCTCGCAACGTTATCAATCCGGTGAGGGGTCGTCTCGGCAGATTCGTGTATAGTTAAGATGTAAACTTGTAATGGTTGTGTTTGGATGAAACGAAACTGTTCACTTTTGGGATAGCTCGCACATCATTTAGGTGAGCTGACAGCTTAGTATGGTGGTAGTTAATACGAATGAAATCGTGTTGATGAGAGAAACGTGAAGTTTTACAGGGTGTCCCACAAGTGATGCCACGCCCTTCCACGAGCTTAATTTCCTCCAGCTGAGCCCACCGCGAATGAAATTATGCCAGGACCGGCTCTCAGGAATTCGTTGCATATCCACTGGTCACGTGACCCGCTGTCCGACGTTACCCAGCCTCCCAAGAGAGTGACTTATGTGAGTCATTTGAGGAGAGAGTCATTTTCGTATTGGCAGCCCGGGCGGGCGGATCGGGTGTTCAGAATGGTCAAATAGCAGTCTTTGTCGGCCCGCTGCCGGACTGTCGGTATGTTGAACGGCGGGATGACCCATGGTCAGGCTGCCGAGAAGCGGCAGCATCATTCTCGTCGCATCATCGCATCTCGTCGCATCATTATTAATTTCCTTTGCTACTTAAGAGAATTCGGTCGCAGAGTAAAATATATTTGACAACAATTTTATACTTTCCACTATGCCTATTACAAGTTCAATTTATCTCCTTTTGTCTAACTCTACATATAAATAGTTATTGTGATATATGTAATGCGTGTGGTACAAATTATTCGAACCTGTATGAATAACCCATTCCAACAGTGGTAACACATATTCCCTAGGTATTAATTGAACCTCTATGTGGCATGTGGCAAGCTACTGTGTGCCTAAAACAAAAAAATGTTATTCCAGTCATATTTAGTTTATGAAGTAATTGTGCTGAGAAGTGTGTTTATTTTGCTAAAATAGTCGCTTCTTGCCTACCTTTAGATGATTTCCTACTACACGTCGCCGTAGCTTTGTACAGAGACTGGTCGTGAGTCTAGTAGGACGAGGTAGGTAAATTTAGGCAAGGATTTGCTTACGTATGCGCTTATCTTATGGCTTCTTATTTTTTTTAAGAAAATTTGAAAAGTTTGCTCTCAGATATGCCCATTTCAATAGATGCAAACTATACAAAGAAATCACAAAAAAATGAAAATAAGGAATGATACAAATCGGTATAGAAAGATGGCAACCGAATTGGGTAGGCTTTGCCTACCTTGCCTACATGGAAGAACCGCCCCTGGACAATACGATTCAAATTTTTGCAATTGATTCAGTCACAACTCAAATTAAAACTAGTTGATTCAATCTCGATTCAATCAGACCTCCAGCTTTCGCTTCTGGCTCAATCACAACTCAAAATTTAAACTATTTGATTCAATCACAATTTATTTACACCTTCATTTTTCTGCGTCCGATTCAATTACAGCTCAAAATCAAAACTAGTTGATTCAATCACGATTTGAAGCCGAGTCCGTAACAACTGTATTGATTCAATCAGTTTTTTTTTGGAAAAATGTCCGACTCACGAATCATGATTCAATCAGATGTGAATCAGTTACAAGTCTACTTCAAGGGATATTGTTCAACAAGACGCCCCATTACATCGAGTCCGCAAGACGGAGGAGTGGTGTCAGTCCCTACTTTCCGACGTTCTTGATCCAGGATGAATGGTGTCAGCCAACAGCCCCGACCTGTCGCCAGTCGAAAATATGTGAACGATAGTCCAGGACGAGATAAATAAGATAGTGTCAGCTACGTCGTAGGACACGCTGACCAGGAGCGTCGAGCAGCCTGGTCCGGGATCAACTCGGAGCTGCTGGACAACTGGATGTCCGGTATATATGAGTTTGATGAGTTTGTAGTAGGGACCAGACTGTATGAGTTTGTAGAAGGGAAAGGGGAGTGCATATCTGTAAACCAATGAGGGGCGGCCGACTTGTTGTTTTTGCGTTATGCAGGCTAGTAGGGTGTGACATCAATTGTGGAACATCTTGTAAATGCTGTTCCCGGCATACACATCGACACCTACACGTAATCAGGACACCGGTGCATGCTTACTAAAGCAGTACTGACCGTCGCATTGGAAGTGCGCCGCGAGTGACAGCGCCATGCCAACACATGATGCGACCGGCTGTGGGAGTTACGATGCCCACTCGTGCTCTGTGCCCGCGGAGCCTGTTGAGGCAAGTTTGGTTATGAGGTTTCTATGAAGCAAAATCTTAAATTTGAAGTAAGAAGTAAGTAATTTGAAGTAAATTTGAAGCTTCTGAAGTAAATTTTCCAGTATGGTGTACAGCCTGGCTGTTTTAACTCAAGCCACTAATGTGAAGGTGAACGGTTTCTTTTACCGCGCCACTTACCGTCCACTGAGTCTGTGTTTATCGTTTTATACTGCAGTCTTAAGAACTTTTTAAGGTAACTTCTGCGGTTTTATATTGACGTCTATGCTGGGGGTGTAAGAGATGTTTCAATTCCACCTGCCGCGTCCAGACAAACTCAAGTAGATCTGAGTGCAGACTATCCTAACCCTCTTACGCCTCTACCCTCTTACAAAATTAAAACTCGTTCCCTCACTGGGAAAATCGGACGCTGGGAAGTCATGGCGGCCGTTTTTGGCGAGCGGCTCGCTTCCCCTGTCTACTTAGCCTGGCCTCCAGCTGCGCGCGGCCGGCCGTATATTGCGGCCCGACCATTACGCTGACTGCAGTGGTGCGGGTATATGGTGCGGGCGTGCCGGCCGACAGTCTGCCCGCAGCAGGACTGTACCGGGGCCACGTCAGGGCCCGCCCCGGGACGTACTCGGACGTGCTCTGGGCGCGCTCCGGCCGTATTGCTGCCGTCCTGTCGTACTCAGGCCGGGCCACTCGACTACAGCGCGGCCGCAGCACGCCGCAGCACGGCCGCCGTGCGGGCATCGCAGCTGTCACCGGCCGACGTGTGTTTATCACGGGCTGGGGCCGCGCCGCTTTGACCGCCGCCGCCGCCGCCGGGCGAGTCGGGCGAGTCGGGCGCGGCGGCGGCAGCGGCGGCGGCTTTATCTAATCTGCGGTGGTGGTAAACAGGGCGGGCGAGCGGCGGCGGCGGCAGCGGCGGCGGCGGCGGCGGCGGCGGCGGCGGCGGCAGTGGTTGTAGTAGAGGGGCAATCAGTGGGCCGCCGCGGACTGCGACACAGGGTGGGTGGCAATGTCCGACACGCCCGATAAAGCGACAGCGCGGTCGGCACTGGCCGAGAGGGGACGCTGAGCGCGGGACTGCTGACATTCTGATGTGGGTGACACGCTGTGCCGTGTGGGGACGTGGGTGACGAGGTGTCACTGTCTGAGGATGTTGGTGACACACTGTGGGGATGTTGGTGACACACTGGGCCTGTTCCCGTCGCATCTCCAACTGGATCTAACTGGTTCCAACCGGCTCCAACTGCAAAGTTGCAGTTGCAACTGCTCCTATTCTTTAACGGAAAGCAGTTCTGCTTTCCGTTAAAGAATAGGAGCAGTTGCAGCTGGAGCAACTTGTAGGCGGCTGGAGGCGCGACAGGTCCGTAATCACCGTCTGGGGACGTTACACGCCGTCTGAAGACGAGTCACCGGCTGCCCGTTACGGCGCAGTGTGCAGTTTCCGGCCGTCTGCCAGCTAATGCATCAGTCAGTGTCGGTGTCGAGCATGGCCAGTGGCCAGTGCTGGTTGAGCACAAAATTAAAATTAAATGGTGCTAAAGGGAACCCGGAACACGCCCTATTGCCTTTATGGTAACGAGCGTCCGGAAGAGAAACCATCTCAAAGGGTTGGGCTGAGTAGGGGAGACAGCTGAGCTCGCCGGGGGCTGTGTCGGGTTCTGGGCGCTGGGATGAGCTGGCAGAACCGGAGCAGCTGAGTCGGCTGAGCTGAGCCAGCTGAGCAGAGCTGAGTCGGCTGAGCAGAGCTGAGTCGGCTGAGCTGAGCTGAGTCGGCTGAGATGGGCCGACCGCGCGTGACACCGCCGCGGCTGATCCAGATATGCGGCGTCTATCGACCGTCCCTAGTTGGACTAGGACTGGGGAGGGTGGGGGCCGCGCCGGGCATGGCTAGTCGGACTGGGGGGAGGTGTAGTCAGGGGCAGGTCTGGCAGACAGCTGGCGTGCCGCCGTGTGCCATCTGAGCCGCCGGGGACCGTCTGCCAGCGATCACCTGTCGCCTGTCGGCGGGATCGGATACCGAGCCGCGGGGACACGGATGATACAGAGCCGCGGGGGCCACGGATACCGAGCCGCGGGGACCACGGATAGCGAGCCGCGTGGCACACGGCGTCTGGCAGCACTCTGCTGCCGGCTGGAATATCCAGGGCGCGGCGGAGATCGTCACATCCGACACGCGTGTGACCTGGCGTCTGCCCCGGGCGGTGCTGTGCTGTGGTCGCGGCAGATATTACCATAGCGGTGCGTGGGATACTGCGGTTACACTCCCGTCCCACTCGGCTGCGCCGTGTCTGCCGGAGGTGGGGGGGAGGGGGGGGGGGGGGGTTCAGCGTGCCCACACATCAGCTGCCAAACCTATTAACTTAAGATGGCAAACTTGCTTAACTCACCAAACTAATGGTGTGACAGCCGCATCGTCGTGCCGAAATGTCAATACAGCGAAGGACTCTTGTCTCGAATGTATTTCAAATTGACATGCACGATCACACACAGAACGAGGCGGACAGAACGAATTGCAAACAAACAACGGAAATGAAAGAAGTTCGTTGAAGAAAAAGCGAAAGAGATCTAGTTGACTTCACAATGTCATTTTTTACCTTGACATTTTCAATCTTTTGCGAAATGGTTGTCTGGTTCTTTTATGCATGCCAGTCTGATAAAATATCGCATGGGCTGATACATCATTTATTATCACTGATATCATTGTTGGATTTTCCGACCAGACCAAGTCGAAGGTCGATGGTGGGAAATCGAGCAGCGACCCCAAATACATTATTATCATATGCGTACAACCGTTTTTTTAAGGAAATTGCGTTAAAAATAGTTTGTTAAATGTCGGACGTGCCGAAAGCAGACCTTTGACCAATTGACTTTACAGGGTGTCCCACAATTGATGTCACACCCTTCCACGAGCTTCATTTTCCCTAGTTGGTGCACCGCGAAAGAAATGTTGCCAGGATTGGCTCTCGTGGCTTCTTTGCGTGTCCACTGGTCCCGTGACTCGCTGTCGGACGAAACCGGCCTGCCGGGAGGGTGGCCGGGGTCATTTCCGGAATGGCTCCCAAGCGCGCGAACCAGGTGTCTAGAATGGTCAAAGAGTGTGTCGGCCCGCTGCCGAACTGCCAGCATGCTGAACGGTTGGATGACCCATGGTCAGGCTGCCGAGAAGCTTGGCGTCACTCGTCGCACCGTCTGCCACTGGCTGTACCGTGACAGAGGTGGACAGACCCTGGAGAACTCAGGGCGCCGCGGGAGGAAGAGCTCTGCCAGCCGAGTGGCCGACATGGTAACGGCCAAGTCCCGCGCTGAAGAGAGGCCAGTCAACAAGAAAACTGTCGCGGAGGTTGACGGCAGCGGTCCTCGGCTATCCAAGTCTATGGTGCACACTGCACAGTTACCTGAGGAAATTACTGCGGCTAAACCCCATCAAACCCCGCCTCCGGCCAAGACTGACGGAGCTGCAGAGGCGCAAGATGCTGGAGTCCGCAATGCCAAGACGTGACGACCGTCCAGGGCTGGAGATGGATTATGTTCATGGACGAGTCTCCGTTTGAATTATTCAACCACCCACCGAAACTGAAAAACAACCGAGTTTGGGCCCATCAGAGCTCAGAAGTTCATCCCACCGAGAGCGTCGGGCAGCCGCGGAGGATTCTGGTCTGGGGAAGGATGAGCTGTGGCGGGCTGTCAGACCTGCACGTCATCCTCAGGGCCAGGCCGTCACAGCTGACTGGTGCCTGGAGGCGATCCTCAGCAGGACGGTGACGTTTGTAATGACGCAGCGAAAGGAGAACACTCCTCCGACACGGGTCAAACCTTCCCGACATGTCAAGGGTCATTTTTCAACCAGACGGCGCCCCAGTACATCGAGTCCGCAAGCCGGAGGAGTGGTGTCAGTCCCATTTTCCGACGTTCTTGATCCAGGATGAATGGTCAGCCAACAGCCCCGACCTGTCGCCAGTCGAAAATATGTGAGCGATAGTTCAGGACGAGATGAACAAGGAGGCGCCAGCTACGTCATAGGACACGCTGATCAGGAACGTCCGAGCGGCCTGGTCCAGAATCGGCTCGGAGCTGCTGAACAACCTGATGTCCGGCATGCCGGACCGTTTTAGAGCCTGTTTCAGGGAGAGGAGAGGGTACATCTCTAAATAAACCACGGGCTGCCGACTTGTTTTCGCGTTAAGGGTGTGGTATCAATTGTAGGACACCTTGTACATTGAATCAACTACTGCACTCGCTGCTCTCGTGCAGTAATTTCAACGCACAAAGAACTCCTTGATCACAAATATTCACATACCAGCATCGTTAAGTAATGCGTATTACCACACCCTCGCGCGTATGTTAAAAAACATACTAGACATAGCATGAAATATAATTTGTTGGTTAAAAGTTGGCGTGAACTTATTTCAGCTACATACATCATTCACTACTTCTGCCACTGTGCCGTGATTCGTATGCAAAGGAAAAAATAACAGTATGCTGTTTGCTCCCTGCTCGGAGGCTTATTGCGTCCTATGGCTGATCAGTTTTTGCCGCCGATGTTTGCACAACCTTGGATGGCTGTCAAGATTGTGCCGCGATACGAATGTGTGGAGCGTATTGTTTGTTTTGGAATGTCATTGCAAATGCCATTTTGTCATGAATGTGATTGGCATTTCTCGATGATGAAAAATTGAGCTCAGAATTCACAATATGTTCCATCGTGTGGAGAAGAATTGTACACATGTAATTTGATGTCGTGATTGGATTTGTGTTTATATAACAACTCGTTTCGCGTGAAGCAGCAGCGTTGCAAACACGTGTTGGAAAAATAAGGTACCTACTTCTTGTATTGCTGCTGGGCTTCGTTGTCATAAACATGTTCTATTATATTGACCCGCTAGTGCTGGAAGGTCAAGTATAATTGTAAAAATTTGTATAATCATGCCAATGTACTGTATCTATTAACACTCGCCCTGGAGGGCCTCTGAAAACTACACGCCCTGAAGGGGGGGGGGCGGATTTCGCCCCCACCGTCCAACTAGAAAACTACGCTACGTAGCGACAAGCGGAAAGCGGCGATAGATAGGTTGCCACGTGGTCTTTCAAAAATATTTCGGTATTTTTTTAGGTCAGGTCAATATTGAGGTCACCAGAGGTAAAATAAAGGCCAAATTTTCCGTTTTTTGACACTACTTCATAGATTCCCATATAGCTCGAAAACTATGTACGCCAGAAACCAACGGTAAAAACCAGTCTACAGCTATTGAACTAAGCTAACTATACTAAGCTCTCAGATTTGACCTCAGGTCAATAGTTTTTGCTCCAGAGATCAAAAAGTTAACATTGCTTTTTTTAGCGAAAAAGTTGTTCACTCATAACTTTTGTGTCAATATAGACACCGTAAAATAGTTAACACCATCGTGTTTGTATTGTCAATGCACGTTAAATGGCATACATTTGGAACTGTTTTAGTCAACTTCAAAATTTAACCCCTTGAACAAGGTCACGTGACTAAATCCAAAACTGTACATTTATCCAACTAGGTCTTGCTGCATATAGACAGATTGGTCTTGATCAGACAAACATATTGCCATCATTTTTACTTCTTTATCTTAATTTTGTCGAAATTTATTGTCAAAAAAACTGATTTGACCACAAATGACCTCTGGTGACCCTTTAGAGATCACTGGGGAGACTGATTGCACCATTTTCATCAATAATGGCATGATATAGTATGCCTTAGAAGAACTCAGACTGAAAGCATGGTTATTCTTTGATTGTAATGCATTTGAATATTTCTCCTTTGACTTATAATGGAGAGGTCACGATATTGACCTGACCCTAGGTCACCGATATGAAAAATCCGAAATAAACAAATTATAGGTACTGATGACCTAGTAACATCCTGGAAGTTTAAAACTCATCGGCAAAAAAACTGTGACTGTGGTACGACGTCAATGTTTTTAGGTGAAAACATCACGTGACCTAGTCTGGTGACCTGACCTTTGATGACCCGAGGTCAAAACCTTCACACAAAGTGTAAAATTCAATTGTAGGCAGGTATGCAAAAAACGGCTGCGTTGCGTGCTGCCATTATTTCGCTATGGTCGAAAAACCGGAGGGGTGGGCGGATTTCGCCCCCCCCCCTTCAGGGCGCGTGTTAAGCCACTTTTTAGCAATCTTCCCCAGGTGGCAATATGCCTTTAAGATTGAGGCGGGTCAGCGGGTGACATTAAAACTTCGTAAGCCATACATCGCATTCGACGATACCCGCGCACCAATAGACGGGAGACTTCAAACTTACCATACCTTATCTTGCATCCATTTGACGTCTTGTGACAAAATTTGGACAAAATCGATTGTGAAATTTTGATGAAAATAACGTTTTGATAACGTCATGTCATACTAATACAACTTTTGATGAAAAAACGATACATGTTTGAAAAACCATAGAAAATCGTGTGTAAGCGCAATTTGAAAACCGAAAGCGCTAAAAGATAGGAAATCATAGTTTCTGCAACATGTTTATCTCGGTTTTTCAAAATTTTGAGTTTTTGACCCCCAAAATTTCACAAAACAATTTTTTTTTAAATCTTTCGAAAAACGCATTTTTTGAGCTATTCAAAAAACCAAAATATATGTAAGAGCTATGAATTTACAATATACATACCCAATTTCAAAGCAATATCTCTGATTTTGACCGAGTTATAGCTTCTTGAGTGTAAGAGACGGATGACGTCATTTTTGAAAATTAAGTTTTTTGGCTTTTTTGACAATATTCGAATAAATAAATTTCAGTATTGTTCTTTTGAGGCAAAAACAGTCTAGAGACATCTAACTTTTACTGAGTTTAGTTGGTTTCAAAATTTGACCTCAAATGACCCGATTTTGACCTAAATTTCGCCTAAGAGTCAATTTATGGGGTCAAAATGTAAAAATGAGTACTTGTTTCGAACTCTACGTGTAAAAGTACCCATGAATCATGTGCTGCATGAGTTTCTTTAACATTTTGCAAATGGTGACCTTGTGTGACCTGACCTTGACCTTGACCTTTACCTTACGTTCGACTTTTGATAACGTTGAATATGACTTACACACCTTGTGAGAGTTTTTTTTTGATAAAATGCAGAATCAAAGACTTTGAATGGGAAACATGGCCCGTCAAGTCGAGAACCTATAATTTGACATTTGACCT
>JARBER010170373.1:0-13419 GCA_030265075.1 Balanus glandula
GCATTGCTACAAACATGTCTTTATTGTTGCAACCATTCATTCGCCACTGACTTATCACCTGAACCGATCTTATTTTTTTTCAAGGGTTTCCATATTTCACAATACAAAAGTACGAAAACTGTATAAGGTTGCCATACCTCATGCGTATCTTAAGCTAGCATTCACACCCTTTGGTCGATGAGTCAGACATGTCGATGGTCTAGTCTTACAGAAGAAGAAATACAGCTCCTGAAACTGGCTTTATATCACCATGCGCAGATCTTGTTATTGACTGAACCTGATTTGTTTTGTGTGGCAGTGGGTGCACCTGAGTAATTTAATTCTTTCGCCACCAATTGTTTAAAATTTAGTCGATGATATTTGATAAAAGTATCATACCCGCAGCATCACTGTGAATTTCTGAGTTCAATGAAGTCAAGATTCTGCCCTTTGACGGACTCTGCCCCGGTGACCTAACTGCTCTAATAAGTGACAGATAAGTCAGCCTTTTCTACGTCTGTCAGTGACAATTAATCATTCGCGGGATATTTGAAGAAATCCGTGAGTTTGCACATAAATGCTACGAATCTCTTCAAACATAAACGGCGCCTGACCTGAGGTAAACTCTTCTGATGAGTAGGCAATTTCTTCAAACATGTTATTGTTGACCCACAGCCTGCTGATTCCTGCAACGGATTCGTTCTAGATGGCGCTCATGCTTCGGAGCGCAGTGCTAGTCATGGCTCTGACTGGAGCCCACACGGAGGCGTCACGCCTCGGTGGAGGTCCGATCAGCTTCCCAAGTCGGCGGCAGCAACAGGCGCGCCCGAGCAGCCTCTACTCCGCTCCAAGACCTCCCAGCAGTCTCTACTCTGCTCCAAAACCTCCCAGCAGTCTCTACTCTGCTCCGAGACCTCCCAGCAGTCTCTACACTGCCCCGAGACCGCACAACACGCTCTCTCCAGCTCCGAGACCTCACATAAGCTCGTCTTTACAGTCCGGAAATACTCAGTTCGGTGAGTCAAGAGTCCATGATCGGGCAGTCTGGAACTGCCCAGTCCAGTGAGTAAGGCAGCCATGATCCAGTGAGTTAGGCAGCCATGGTCCAGTGAGTTAGGCAGCCATGGTCCAGTGAGTTAGGCAGCCATGATCCGGCAGTCCGGCACTGTCAAGTCCGGTGAAATAGACAGCCATGGTCCAGTGAGTTAGGCAGCCATGGTCCAGTGAGGTACGCAGCCATGATCCGGCAGTTCAACACTACCCAGTCCGGTGAGTCAGGTGTTCCCAGATCCGGCAGTCCAGCATTGTAGTACAGTCCTGTGAGTTGGGCAGTCATGATTCTTCAGTCCGGCACTACCCAGTCCGGTGAGTCAGGTGGCTGTGGTCCAGCGCCGTAGCGTGATCCGTCAGTGCTTTGTTCGGAGGAAAAATGCGCCGCCGCCTCCCATAATTGCTGCGCAGTTGCAGCGGTGCCGCTCGCTACATGACTCGCTGTGCGATGACTCCTGCACCGGTGGCTGGACAGAGCAAAGCTGCTGGCTGGCCACGCACGCAGATGGCCTTGCTATCACACAGAGATAGCAAGACATTGTAATTTGCAAATAGTCTGCGATGCATTGTAAGTAGTCAGCGGTGCAATATGCAGTGTGTATTGTGCATTGTAGTAAGTAATATCTACGTACAGTGTACTGTACAGTGTACAGTGTACGTACACGGTGTCCGCCGATCTGCGGACAGCTCACTGTCATAATAAGCCGCCAGCCGTCAGTAGCGTGACAGCTGTCTAACAATGACGCTGGCTTAGGCTGATTTATGGTAAATATTCGGTTATTTCTGTTCGCCCAGGCAACTGTACAGCCGAGCAGCTGTGCTCAGAAAGGTAATGTGCCGTACAAACTGCAAACTATAATGCGTCAGTAATTCGGCACGTTACATTATAAACGTAACTCCTTCAGGCAGCGGCAGCGTGACGGGCGACTCAGCCCACAAAATGTTGGCAAAGCTCACAGCTGAGCCCTCGGAATGTTGCCAAAGCTAACAGCTGAGCCCTCGGAATGCTGCCACAGCTCACAGCTGAGCCCTCGGAATGCTGCCACAGCTCACAGCTCAGCCCTCGGAATGTTGCCACAGCTCACAGCTGAGCCCTCGGAATGTTGTCACAGCTCACAGCTGAGCCATCGGAATGCTGTCACAGCTCACGGCTCAGTCCACAGAATGCTGTCACAGCTTACAGAGCAGAATCAGAGCTCAGGAGTCGCTTCAAGCCTGGTGGAAGGACGTGCTTAGGCTATCAGTCCGATTTATCAACTGGACAGAGAAATAACAGGATGTTTGTGCAGCACTGTCACCCGTTTTCGGGCTGTGCTGCGCACCGGCGAATTCTTTTCGCTGTCATCAAACATCACGACCAACTCAGACATTCACACTCACAGCACACGTAGCTCAAATCAATTTAGACGGCCACGAGTGCTTGCTATCTCATCCCGGTAAACGGACTTGTTTTGGTTTCTCAGCGCATGGCTTTTTCAAAACACTGCGACAATCAGTACGAGAAAGCGGCGGTAGGTTTAAAACTTCGTTGAAGGATCACCTCCTGAACGTTTTATTCTAGCTGCGCCTGGAGCTGCGCCTATGTAAGTTGATGCAAATGCCGAGTGCTTGTAGTGGGCTGTGACACGTTCTTTCAGACTACCGTTTTATTTGTATGACAGCGCATGAAAAGCGACGCTGTGTGGATGCTCTAAGAAACACAATCTGAATCTGAAGCTGATGCTGGTACCCGGTTTTGATGTCATCCAACAGCATGATGACGTTTTTTAATAGTCCTGTCTCAGTCGCTGTTGAAAAATGACGTTTACTGTTGTATGTTTCCTCAACTCTACACTATTTTTATTTAACGTTCCTGAGTGCCGTTGTTAATGGTCATGTTTATAAAGACAATATACGATTTTAATAAAAAACATATTTTGTCCACTAGTATCTCGATCTCCTTGTCCCTTAAAAACTCCACACTATACATTTTTTAAATATTATCCACGACATATATGTAACATACCTATAGATGTATGACATCTATATATGTTTTGAAAGCGCTGCCATGGGATTAACAGTCAATGAAGTGCTAATAATCGTCTCCCTGTCTCCCGCCGTGGTTTCTGCAGGTGAGACTAGCGCCACCAGTGTCCAGACGTCCAGCGGTAAAGGCCAGCAGACGAACCAAGGCCAGGCGACGGGCGTCTCTACACAGCAGCAGAGTAATCTGGGAGGCGCTACACAGGTCACCAACAACCAGGGCCTCATACAGACACTGCAGGAGGCCAATGGAGGCGGCCGCGGTAACGGCCAGCAGAGCTCCAACAACCAGGTCAACATCGAGTCCAACCAGCTGCAGCAGAACGTCCAGGGCACCCTCGTCAACGTCAACGAAGGCAACCTGGGCATTGTGGTCGTCAACACTAATGGTCAAGTTCAAACTAATGGTAAGTTTGAGATTCGGATGCTTATTGCGTACGATAGGGAAGAAAGGCAAATGTGTCTTTTTTGCACAGACTTTACAAGTTGGAGCAGCATGATGCCTGAGATTATAACCCTGCATTACTCTTCCTCTAAAGGCGTTGTCTTCAAGTAACGTGTACCACTAACGCATTGTCTGCATCTACCTGTCAGTTGTCTGTATCTGCCTCTCTGGTTGTCTGTAAACTGTTTCTCTTGGTGTGTTTGTCTGAATCTGCCTGTCTGGTTGTCTGTACATACCTACTTGGTATATATAACTGTCTGGCTGTCTGTATCTGCCTTTCTGGCTGCCTGTATCTGTCTGTCTTGCTGTCTGTATCTGTCTGAGTGTAACGGCGCCCACCTTCCCCTCTGACGCAGCAGGCCAGCAGGTGATAGACGAAAGGCCGGCTGGTCCGCCGTTCCGAGGCAGTTCGTTCTGCCGTTTCGCCTGTCGCCGACCGCTCGGTGGCCAGCTCTACTGCTGCGACGACGGCAGCAACACCGGCGGCCAACGTGAGTCCCGACCCCGCCATACAACTCACACACAACTCACATACAACTCACACACAACTCACACACAACTCACATACAACTCACACGCAACTCACACACAACACACAACCAACTCACAACTCACACACAACTCACTCACAGCTCACACACAACTCACACACAACTCACACACAACTCACAAACAACTCATACACAACTCACATACAACTCACACACAACTCACGCGCAACTCACACGCAACTCACACGCAACTCACACACAACTCACACACAACTCACTCACAGATCACACACAACTCACACACAACTCACACACAACTCACACACAACTCACACACAACTCACACACAACTCACACACAACTCACACGCAACTCATACACAGCTCACACACAACTCACACACAGCTCACACACAACTCACACACAACTCACACACAGCTCACACGCAACTCACACACACCTCACATACAACTCACACACAACTCACACACAGCTCACACACAACTCACACGCAACTCACACACAACTCACACACAACTCACATACAACATACACAACTCATACAACTCTCAAGCAACTGTCAACTGACACTCAACTTGAGACTCTCTCTCTCTCACACACACACACACACCTAAATGTCCATCACCTGACGCAGTTTGGAGACGTCTGCCGCTACACACTCCACAGTCGACACAGACTGGAGACGATCGCCAGCTGACACAGTCTGCATAGGTCTACCAGTTATATTATTTGATGCATATATACTATTATGCTGTACCATGGATACATACCCTCATTTGCTAAGAGAGCTCAGAAGTCCTGACACCTTTCATTACGCGATATGCTGTAACGCTGTTAGACATTTCCCGCCACCAACGGTTGCGACATTCTGCTCTATTTCCAGGTGCCATTCACGGCGGCCAGTGTCCGAAGGCACGCGTCCTCTGCACCCGCAACGTGTTCTTCAGGAAATGCGGCCACGACGGCCAGTGTGCCGGCAGCGACAAGTGCTGCTACGACACGTGTGCCGAGCACCATATCTGCAAGTCCGCCGACCTGGTGCAGTGAGCGCAATCTGATTATTTTATACTGCTTCTATCCATTCATCCGAGTATAGCTCTGTTGGATGTATGGCCTTGGTGCGATGTCAATACACAGGATAACCTGATGAAAACGTTTGTTGATCGGCCTCCTAAAGGAAGTATGGTTGCAAAGTTATTAGCTTTCGAAGGACGTGAGTGACGAAGAATGATGACCGGGTGGAATACAAATGTATCTTAGAAGTTGACGAGGAATCTTACGGGAGCTTCACGCCAACTGGGTAAAGAGCAATGCACGGTACATTGGAGACGAGGTAGCGCCGAGCGCCGCAAATTGGGTAAAGAGCAATGCACGGTACATTGAAGACGAGGTTGCGCCGAGCGCTGACCTTCAACACAGACCTATGGGTATGAGTTTTGACAGCTATTTTTGTCAATTAAACGAAATAGACTTTGGATATCCAGCTGGGTTTAGCATTTCACAAGATATCTATATTTGTATACACACAAAGTTATCTATGACACAAATTATATCATGATACTATGGATCAGGGTAGGGAGAACGGGGTCATTTGGCTGCGGGAGCGACTTGGCCGCCCCCATGTTTACGGTTTACGGCAGCCCTGAATTAATGCATTAGAACCTGTTGCCATCTTTATGGGTTAGGTGTAAATCAAGCAAAATAATATGACGCATTTTTCTAATAGTTTTCTTCAAAAGTAATCAAATGTGAATTATCACCAAAAATCGTAACTTTTGCTTCCATACGGAACATTGTATGGTGTCTAGTGTTTAGGTCGCATCAAAGTTTTGATAATACGATGTGATGTATTAGCGATTCAAGCATCTGCTGTAGCTAATTGGCAAGTTTTAGCGATTTTTTTATTGAGCCTGTAAACTGTTTAGATTCACAAACCGATCTAGGACGATTTTACCGGTTCGCATCGGGTGATTTCACCACAGTAAAAGTTAAGCAGTGGCTCAAGTGGGTAATGCATATAAGAAGACGCTTCTTGACGAGACAAACGAATTGTTGCTGGTTTCACGCCTATATCTTCATTCTGTGAATATTTACTGACACAAAAGCATTGGTGGTCTTCAGATGACCTTGGTGGACACCGTATATATGGATTGAACTCAAATTTCGCATGGATCATTAATGATGGTCATCATTCGGAAGGAATTATACTGATATTTCATGCGTATCTACTCTATCTCGCCCCGGCCAAGTGACCCGACCTCCCCGGCCAAGTCGCCCCGGCAACGTGGTGACTTGGCTGGCTTACCGACCTCTAAAGAATGTGTGGTTTCTACTAAAATAATAGTTTTATCGTTTTATGCTTACTATAGCAAATCATGACAAATGCATTTACACATAATAACATTGTGTAAGTGAGAAAATGTAAACACGACTTTAAAATATACCGCTTTAGAAAAAAACGGCCAAGTGACTCCATTCTCCCCTACTTGTGTGGTTGCCTGTACACGTGTCTTAACCCGCGCGGCGCTGGGGTCACCAGCCGAACGCTCGCCACTGGGGGATATGTATTAAAGTAATCTTGGGTATGTATTACCCCCCACATATCTTTCAAATCGATGACCGCAGCGTAACGCGCAAGGTAGCGTTTGAAAGCTCTCAATGATACATTAATTTCATGCCTAACATTTTACATTTTAGGTAAAATGGTAGGCCACGGTCAGGTCAAAGGCCAAAATTGCGCAAAACTGAGTTTCTCGAGTTGATGGGCCATAATTTCTATTCGAAGCGTTAGATAACTACTGCTGTTACCTCAAGACGTCTCAAAGGTATATGCGTTATAGAATAAATCACCAAAAGTGGAATTTCAGGCAAAGGTCAAGGTCAAGGTCAGGTCACACAAGGTCACGATTTTCAAAATGTATATGAAAGACATACAGCAAATGTTTCATGGGTTGTTTGACACGTAGAGTTTGACGTCAATACTTACTTTTACATCCTGGCCTCCAAAAATGGCCCTAGGGCGTAGTTCAGGGCAAGATCAAGTCAAATGAGATACAATTTTGAAATCGACTAAATTTAAAGAAAAAATAATATTTCTGAAGGTTTATGCATAAGAAGTACAGTGCTGGCATTCATTTTTTCGCATCTGATAAAAAAGCCCCAATAAATGATTATCACAAATGACGTCATCAGGCTCATACACTCATTGTACCATAAGTCAGTAAAGTATAGAAATATTGCTTTGAAATTCGGTTTGAATATTGTCAACACTTACAACTCTTGCATGTATTCCAGTTTCGTTTTTTTTAAATACATCAAAATACAATGTTTGTTTAACTAAAGGATTTTTTTTGTTGAAATTTTAGGGGTCAAAAACTCAAAGTTTTGAAAATCAAACATCGCCATCTTATTGAAAATAAGTTGTTCGACGTTGACGTTTTTTATTTGCCAATTGCTTCAAAAATCGCTTTTATACGATTTTCCAAACACTCATCGATTTCCACCCAAAATGACATGACATGACGTCACTTAAACGTCATTAATTAAACAATCTTCCGAAAAAACTTCACTCAAATTAAACAAGACGTAGATTTGATGCTCCACAAGGTACAGTAAGTTTGGTGTAAATATAATGCATAGTTCTTAACTTATTGAGAAAACCCGAGACATGTAATATTAACATGTCATATCATGTAATATTAACCTCCCCTCCCAGCGCCGCGCGCGAGCAGCCACAGAGAGTATGGTGAAATGAAGCGCACAGGCTCTAACAAATGATAGCGGTATGAGCAAGTTGATGCTTAGTATATATCTTAATAGACACATTTAATAAGCAAAATGAATAAATAATCGGAAAACGTTGATAGGCTGCAGCAAATAATCATGGTAAGAACATTAAATTGGCTTTCAAAAGCATACATCACATAAAAGAAGCAAGACATTTTTAAATTCAACTTTTTGTTATGACTAGAAAATGGAATAGTTTGTTAACTTCTAAAGCCAGTCTTTTGTGTAAAGAAAATTTCTGGAGTTGCAAAGTCTTAATTGTAGAAAAAAAAACTTTAAAATCTCGGTAATGGATCGTTTTTAAAGTTCTATGTTAACAGGACTAATATGGAGTATAGAGGTAAGATTTACCATAGATGAGTGGAATTTAATTGCTTTTCAAATGCAGTCTAGTTTATTCAATTACTTACTATGGAACATTTATTTTTGTATTCAAACGAAGGAATGTCATGGCTAATGTACTTTTTGGCTAATGTAGCGCGTTTGACAAATCCATAGAGAATCAGGGCTATAAATTTATACAAAGGATATGGTAGCAAAATATAAATTACATGCTTAATATAAATGTAGCTTTATTATGGCTCTTTATGAAAATCCCTTCAAATTTCACAAATTCCGTATATTTCTGTTTTGGTGTATATAATGGTGTTCATGGCAAGCTGCATAGTTTCATTTGTAGCACGCCCAATCAGCGACGAAGCACGTCAGTGCTGGTTGTCAACGCCTCAGATTACACCGTACACATTTTTCACAAGACACGTGCTGTGCTTCATGACGCATTCTGTGCTTCATGACGCACCTCATTAATTTGATCTTATTGGGAATTCAGTTAATTCCGTTGTCTATTTTTTGTTTGATTGCACACCACTTTTTTATTTTGTAAACGAGTATTTATGATAAGTATTTACATATTCGAAAATGTAACAATCTCCTTCTTCTAAACTGGGTGTCCAGTACACAAATGTTATGATTAAACTAAAGATGGCTACCCATCTATAGCCTTTCTCATACAGCTATTTTTACAATGTTTGTATGTTGTAGGTTGCATATTCAATTTTGTATCTGTATTTTAATGATTGATGCGGAAGTTCTATACTCGGTGTACGGTGTGGGGTCGACCATGGCCGGCCCGCACAGTCGACCCACAACATACACCGACTGAAGGACGCGCGTATCACCCAATAAAATACTGTTGACAAATGGAATCTACTGCCTACAACCTACGATCGTTGTAAAAATAGCTTTGTTAGAAAGGCTACAGCTGGGGACATGCTAGCAGGATTCAAACCCTGCGCATTTGTTTGGAATATCGATATGGGCTTCTAACTTTAGCTGCCCACCAACACGGCCGCATAATAGCCCAGCAAGGGACTAGGGGTGCACATTGGGGTGCACACAGGGGTGCATATTGGAGTGCACTAGGGGTGCAATTAGACATTGACTTTGGTAAGTGAGAAGGGATTATAGCGAACGAAGATTGAACAAAACGAAGGATCACTTGCATTTTTTTGTGTTCATATGTTGTTTATTCATGTATTTGTACTGTTCGACATCACTTTTTGCTCCCACTTTTATCCCTTCCCTCTATTTTTTGCGTCATTTTGTGAATTAAGTGTCATATATCAACAAGGCGCAAATTTGCACAAAAAATATACATTGGCCCATCATAAGCAAGCATTGAGGAAACGAATAGCGATAAAAATAAAGGGGTCTGCTGGGGTAAATTCTTGTATCTCTACTTTTGCATCGAAGAGGTATTTATACTTTTACTTATTTCACAATCTTCCTAATACACGTCATAATTAAAATACAGGTTGTGATAGAGCACCAAAATTGGTGGAACTAAACAAATAAATCGACCATTAAACACAGCCTCAATAGGCATTTTTGCCATAATCTCGTGAAAACCGGCAGGATGGGAACCTAGCTATGCATCGTATTTTGGGCGGCGCATTGAATGATTCAGCACAGCAGCGCATATGGTGACTTCGGCATCGAAATTATACCCCTATATCAGATCTGATATGCAAATAAATACCATCACTGAATGCGTTAATCATTTCTACACTTATCTATGACTTCGGCATTCCGGAATTAGCATGTCGGTTTTTCTATTAAAAAGGTGTTTTTAGTCGCCACTGGCCGACCGTGGGGTGTTCGCTAAAGCGCGGCTCCTACTCTACTGCTTCCGGTTATCGGTGGTTTACACGTTTTCGGTACCTTTGCATCAGGATCTATTCGACATTATATTTTTAATCTCTTCTAACACCCTCTTCCTCGCTTTCGGCAGAAAGTCTGAGGAATTTGAGTCTCTGAGTCTGACGCCTAATGTAAGCTTAATGTATGTATTTCCAAATACAGACCATTTGTGCCGCATGGCGAGCATCTTATTCAATCACGAAGGCATATCATCTCAAGTCAGCAAGCCCCGTTGTATGTACATAACAGTTTCAAGAAAACTGTAATCTCAGACAGCTTTTAGCCCCGGCGATGACCGCTTTTTGTTCCTTTGTGCTATAATTAGCTGGACAGCTGAGTGTGTCGGTTTCGCTGTTGGTCGGACTTCCCGGTGTCGTGAGTGTGCTCTTTCGGTGACCTTTCCCGACTGAGGACCGTATCTTTCGTCCCCACACGGAGCTATGAACACGGCTGATGAAGCGCGCGCCGGTCACTGACTTCGCGACGCTCGGGGCTTGCGGTGTGCCCTCCAGCAGTTCAGCAGACGTGCTGTTGCAATCTGTGCTTCAGGTCACAGATCGGGAGCCGGAAAACTGACCGGAGCTGACGACATCTGCTAACGTGAGTCTGCGGTGGATCATCAGAGTTTCCATGCATGTTGGAATGATGTGTCGGTCACGATCAACCCTCACTCGCCGGTGGGGGTCAAAATGACCCCGCCACGGTTTTTCAATCATGGTGAAAAACAACATTTCTCAGCGCCGCCGTATTTTGCATTGCTGTTGGAAATATGAATTGTTATTTACCGTTTGTTGCTAGCTAGGACAGTTTCCCAGCTATATGGGAATATATGGGGAGATTTCTAAATTTGTAAAAGGTAATCTTTGATGACCTCTGGTAACTTCAAATTTGACAAAAGAAATAGTACCTGGGGTACCTTCGAATGCAAACCTCGGGAGCTTTCGAACATTTTCTGCGTCTTTCTGTAGTGTCTTTAGTTTTCGAGTTACTGCAAGTCATCTTGCCCCCCCCCCCTCACCACCAGGGCGAAGTTTTCTCTTAGGTCAATCAGGGAGCAGGTTTGGGTATCTCGACTGCTATATACACACAATATACCTCTCTGATACGGTATTCCCCGCACTTGAAAGGGGGAGGGGATTGACCCTTGTCAAATATTCAAGATAACTCAAAGCTGAATGACTCTATCTAGTTCAAAATTTGAGTACCTTTTGATACATTTTTGAGATATGGATTTTAGTGACATCACTACACACGACTTTTACAATAAACCAGCATATGTCTGACAGGCCGCACAAAAAACACATTTGAACTAAAGCGAAATGCAAAAAAAAAACACATTTGAAAATGCACGGGCTACCAAATGGGTATCTTAGTTGTTTGACATTTTTTATTTTGACCCCGAAAGTTCAAAAATTAAATTTGTTAAATGCTCACAGAACCAACAATTTCAAATGTATTAAAAAACGGGAATATGTATGACTTAACTACATATGAACAATTATAATACAAAATTTCAAAGCAATATCTTTATTTTTAAATGACTTATTGCTCCCTTCGTACGGTAGATAGTGACGTGATATTTAACAAATGCTTTTTAGGGGGCTGGTTTACACAAGATACAGAACACAAATGTTTCGTGTTCACAAATCATCGTGTTTCACAGATAAAACTGGTCTAGAAAAGTATCTTTGTAAATAAAATTGATGCTTTTTTTGCCTCATGTTACGTGACCTGGACCTGAACATGACCTTAGCCAAACTTAAATGAGTTTTGATGATCATATGATGATCATAATTGAGTTCTACGTGTAAAATGTTCTACGAAACATGCTTTGTATGACTTTCTAGAAACAAATAATATGATATTGACCTTCTGTGCCCTGACCTTCACCTTGACCTCTGCCAAAATCTCAGATTTTGCCCATGCTTGATGCTGCTGATACCATTAGCAGCACTTCGAGGGATGATGGTTGCAATCCATGTCTTTGAATGTAAAGCATAAGCAATAAACGCCAAAGTCTCGATTTTAATATTTGACCTGACCTTGACCTGACACCTGACCTCAACTTAACAAAATAAAGTGTATCCTAAATGCGTCTCGCAGAGATCTTTCGAGTGCCGCATTGCGCGTCTCGCTGCAACACTTGGTTACGGAGATAACGAGGGGTCACTTTTTGCCCCCCGGCCAATTGTGTTCGACTGAGACCCCGGTCAAGCGCGGGTTAATTGCTTATATTAAAATGTTATGATATTTGGTTGAAGTCAAATAAACGGATTCAAAATAGCTCATAAATTGAATTTATGTCCTTCAAAGCGTAGCATAACATGTGTTCATGCTGCGGCCATTCATTCGCCACTGATCTATTACCTGGAACAGATCCAAGGGGTTGGATCCGTCCTGGGCATCCGAAACCGTCTGTTCTCTGTCGAAAGTAATATATTTACCGATTTTAAAGACATTTTTAGCAATTTTTTGAAAGAAAAGTTATTCAGACAAAGTGAGTGAAAGCGCAAAGCATTCGAACGAACGCAGTCTTACAGATGGGCCGACCTCCGTCTTCTGCTTGAATGCTTACTTGCTGGGTTGAATGCTTGCCTAAATGCTAGAATATGTGGGATTCAGGGATAACTCCCGTTTCACTGCTCTGATTAAGCAAATGTAATCACTGATGATTTTGTCTTAAACAAGTAAGGCATGCATGGCATGAAGAAGACGGCAGTATTTGCAAATTACTAATAAATTTAATAAGAGAGTTATTGCATCTTTCTCCGGTAATTGATACACTACACAGTACACACTTTGCTATTTTCTTCAAAAATGAAGGAGAGCTTACCAACATCTTTTAATACGTGGTTCTCAGTAATTTATGTTACCGATTATCCGCTTGTTGAGATGCATTCGAGTCAACGCAGGTGCTGACCGCAGTCAGTACCTATGTATCATTTTATTTGTTTATAAATTGAGCAAGTTTCTTTAGTTCTGTCAAATATTCTCACATATCTTATACCATGACCACGTGTTCAATTACGACAGCATTATCATTTATATATGTGTGGAAACCCAGTCAATAGTTGTCAATACTGCCCGAGCAGCACCCGGTCAATATGCATACTGCCCGGAAGGGCGGTCAGTATACCCGGGCAGTTTGCATACTGATCGGCTAGTCGGGCAGTCGCATACTGACATATTTACAAGGGCAGTATGAATACTACCCGCCAGGCTCCGGCCTTAATGCAGCAATGCAATGGGCAAATTGGCTCCGTATGGGATCTATATACAATCATTCATCAGGTGTTCACAAACAGAGAAATAGGTACATACCTATATGGAGAGATGAAAAGATGGAACAATGGAAAGATGGAAAGATGGAAAGATGGAAAGATGGAAAGATGGAAAGATGGAAAGATGGAAAGATGGAAAGATGGA